>JAKSZT010054518.1:8136636-8205929 GCA_026826555.1 Tolypeutes matacus | reverse complement strand
ATGGATGGATGGATGGATGGATGGATGGATGGATGGATGGATGGATGGCTATTTCTTGCTAGGGCTAAAAGCCAGAAGCACCCCTAAGACATAGTAACAATAGGTCCCTTCCAAAACAACCCAGCACAACTTGAGAGGTCCTGGGGGCTTCAAGCCATGATAGAGGGTGATGGTGAAGAATGTTGACTCTGAATAGTTTAGTGGTTCCTAAATAAGTTAAACATAGAGTTACCATAGGACCTGGCAACTTCACTCCTATGAAACACCCAAGAGAACTGAAAACTGGGACTCAAAAATATGTACATGCATGTTCATAGCAGAATTAATCACACTAGCCAAAAGGTGGAAACAGGCCTAATGACCATCAGTGGATGAATGGATAAACAAATTGTGATACCTCCACATAACGGAATATTATATAGCCATGAAAAGGAATCGGAGGTTGTGGTTGTGTGACATTGTAAATGTGTTAACTGCCAACGAATTTGTCACTTTAAAATGGTTAATTTTATGCTATGTGAATTTTACATTAACAAAAAATAAAAATAAAAAATAGTGTCAACTCTGGAGCCAGAATGCATGGGTTCAAATCCTGGCTCTGACATTTGCTAGCTGTGTGAACCTTCCCCGAGCTCAGTTTTCTCATCTGTCAAATGGGACCAAAATTAATACCAGCCTCTGTGACTTTTACGAGGATTAAGTGAGCATGGAAAGTGCCCCAGACCTGGTCCACGCTAAGTGTCAGGAAAACGCCAGCGACTCCTATGATTGCCCTGGGGTTGTTCAGCTTTCTCAGTGTTTACTGGTTCATCCAGGACTGGGGCAGCCCAAGGCATGGAAGGCTTCTGGGGACCCAGCAGGCCTGGCCAGGACTCCAAGTTCAGCCAGACCTGGTGATGGCATTTGACATCCAAAGAAGGGATCAAACATTTCCTGCCCATTAAATTAAAGCAGGAGCCATCCATCCAGGAAGAAATAAAGGCTGTAAATATCAAAACTCATGCGCAACCTTCCTAGACTTCTGTTCCAACTTCCTTTCTCAAATAATCATTGTTTGAAAGAAGAGCCATCCGGTGGGTGGGTGGGCGATTGTCCCCACCCCATTTAAAGGTCACTGCATGCACCAAGCTGTGTCCCCACATCAAATAGCTGCTGCCACTAGCCAGTAGCCATTTGCTGTCTCTCTGGATGTTATTTATTGCTTGTGTAAATTGGCAGGATCTCCCCCAATGGATAACTTTTTCCCTGACTTGTTTCTTTCCAGAAGATCCCAGACTGGGGGGCCAGCCTCACAGACGCCATCAGAACAATCTTCTTTCAACAGCATTAATTATCTGTATGGCTTTCCATAACAACAAAAGAAAAAATCTTGACCCCACTGCTTGCCGATATTTAAGGCACTGGGAGAGGGAAATCCTTTTATCTTTGTATCTCCCAGAGCAGTTCAGTTTGATGAAATATCCCTCCCATCTCATACCTCCCCTCCTCCCATTTCATATTCTGAACTTTCCGGCCTGATTAATTCTCTCCATCTCAGTAAAGGGCTGTGTATACTCTTGAGTGTTGACTTGATTTTCTTCTATAAAAACATGCTCGCAAGAAATTAAAACAGCCTCGTCCATCCTTGCTCCAAGAAGCCACTTGTAAAGGGTCTTATTCTTCAGTAATGTTAGGAGGGGGAAATTAAAAGATTTGCAAGGGGCGGGTTAAGGTGGGAGGGAGAGAATGTGGAAAATGGAATATGAGTTGAGAAGATTTCTTTATTTTAAATTAAAGTTAAGGATTAAAGGCGTCAGGCTTTCAAGAGTTATCGTGAAAGGCTTTTTAGCAGTCCCAAGCGGACGGACGGTAATCGTTTTAAATGGCTATATTTAGACCACAGACCACTCCTGGCAGCCGAGCCAGAGACTTCCAGCAGGACTGCACAAGGGATGGAGGGTGATATGAAACAGGATTTAACCTCCTAGGAGTGATTTGTTTTTGAGGGATCTGTAGCACCTGAAAATAGTGCACACCCATATGCAGATATCAGTGGAAGGAATTCTAGGCCAGGGTTATGCAAGTTGACCTGAGCGTCCGGGAAGGGAAGACCTGACCCCAAATGCTCCTCTACTCAAGGAGCATCAGGTTCACACCACAGGGCTGCCTCCCATGGGTTCTAATTCAGAGTCATTTTTCAACTCAACAAACTATCTGAAAACCCTGCCTCTCTTAACAGATCAATTAGCAGATAAAGTAAAGCAAGGGATTGTTTACAGGAAATAGGTTTATTTCCTTCTCTGCCTGCCAGTTTAAGCTCCATTATCATGTTTAATGAATGTAAAATTTGACTTTACCCTGGTTGAGGACTGTTGGGCAACTTACAGAGGTTATTTGTGTAAGACTAGATTACATATGAAATCAATGTGGTAAAGAACAATTCACCCCAAAATATAAGATAAAATGATTAAAAAAAAAAAAAAACAACTAACAATTTGCGTGTCTGAAATAAACCACCAGCATCAGTGCAGCCCAAGGAGAACCCTTCTAAGCCTGGCGGGTGGCAGGATAGAATCTGGAAATGGGAATTGGGTGGAAACAAGGATACTTTGGGTGGCTCTGAGACAGCAGGACCTCCTGGGCTGGTTTTAGTGTGGTTTGGTTTTTGTTCATTACTGGAGGCACAAGTAAGTGTTCTGAAATCAAAAGTGACAGTGACCCAACTTGCAAAGCAACATAATCCTCTCCTAGAAGGCAAAAACACGTTTCCCACATTTATCTCAAATTGCAAATCAAAGCCGAACCCGACATATTTTCTCTAAACTAATCTCCAGTAGCCTAGTAACTTTAAAGAGGTTTAAATCAGCCCAGATTTTTTTGTGGTCACTCTCCTCCTTACTCTCCAGGCCTCCAGAGAGAAGGTGTCAAAGCTGATCAAAGCAGCAGGACGTCCTTTATATCCCTGGGGTGCGTGGGGGTGAGATTTACCTTTGCCCTTCTCCCAGGCTTGCCGGGCCATGGGTCTTCCCAACAGCCCACCCTCTCAGCATGGAGCCTACAAACCAACCTGGTCAAGAAGGTCCCTGGGGGATTGTGATGCCTACTCCCCCACCGATGCTGGACTACAGCTCCATGTGCTTTTAAGTAGGAGGGGACAATATTTCTGAATCCACATAATTGCTAGGGAACCCTTTAGAAGTTTTTAAAAATCACATCTAAATGCACCAGCTTGTCACCCATTCCCTCTTTCATTTATCCAACATCTGCTTATTGCGCACCTATTGTGGAGCTGGGTCACAGAATGTAGACACCCTCAGACCTAATCTCTATATTTGTGTGTATATTTGAAATGCTCCATAATAAAATTAAAACAAGAAAAACCTCATGGTAAGTGTTATTTTATCAATGTTCATACGATAAATATTTGCAAGATGAGGCCCAAGGGCTGGGCTCCAAGCAGGGAGGAGCCTGAGGGGATCCCCACCTCCAAAGAACTTCAGTCTAGTGATAGAAGAGTTAAAACCAACCCACCATCAGCTCAGTGGCCACAGCTAAGCTGATTGTCTGCATGGATTGTAAGATAAAACCTGGACAGGCATGGCAGTCATTTAAAAGGAACTGGGCACAGGTGATGGCAAACTATGGCTTGTGGGCCAAATCTAGCTCCCCACCCCTTTTATCTATTATCTATGATTAAGTAGTTGCAGCAGAGAGACCATATGGCCCGCAAAGTAAATGACCCTTTCCAGAAAAAGTATGCTGACCCCTGCCTTCTCTATAGGATATTGGTGGGGCAATTGAGAAAGTTTTCTGTAAGTTAAAGCTCCAGGCCTCCAATCTTACCTTCTGTGGCAGTCCAAGTTTTTTTTTTCATACATTGAGCTTACTTAGAGCTGTGGCTCTCAACCTTGGCTTGTAGCTGGAAAGTTTTGGGAAAAAAAATTCTTGATGCCCAGGCCACATCCCAGACTAATTAAATTAGACCTTCTGATGGTGGGTCCTGGAATCAATATTTTTAAAGCTCTCTCGAGGGGATTCCAATGGGTAGCCAAGGTCAAGAACCAGTGGCTTAAAGAGAGGAAGAGAAGACTGGCTCTAAGTTTTCAGGGATGAATGCACACTGTTGTTCAATGCAGCAGCCTCCCGGAAGCTGGGCTGGCTGTGGAACCAGCTGGAGCCATTGGGAGGGCCAGGTGGTGCTGAACTGAGGCTGCTGGTGATGCCCAGAGGTAGAAGCAGCTGGACTTTAGGCAGTGGTGAGCTAGTAAATGTTTAACTGGCTCTCACGGAAAAAAGCCTGGAGCTGCAGTGCTTGCCAATGAGTATGGTGTAAATACTCCCACCGCGGCCAATTTCAATTTGCCAACAGAAAGTCACTGAAAGTGGAGTTGGGAAGACATGTGTAGTAAGTAGTATATCATTCATTCTATAGTATTCCCACCATACAGATACAACAGAGGTAAATAACCTCAAGAGCATATAACATACCCTCTAACATTTATTATTTTGTATCTCATTGTGAATTGACTTGCTAGAAAATACATTCAGAATGAAAAATCACCACACTAACACAAGGTGATAAAATAGGGGGAGGTATACGAGAACTCTGTATTTTGTGCATGACTTTTGTGTAAACCTACAACTTCTCTAATAAAAATTAGTCCGTAGAAGAAAAAAAAAAAGAGCATATAACAGTAAAATAGAGTTAAAATAGTTTGGGAAGAGATGAATTCTGAGTATTTGCCGAACTTTCTAAATATAATTTAACTGTATATTTATGTAATGTTCATGAGCTGGAACAAGCTGGCTCAAGCATGGTACTTGCTTCAGGGACTCTGAAGGCCAAGAGTTGGTGGCTTAGACATCCCGTGACCAGCTTTTACTTGCACAGGAAAACAGTGGGGGAGGGCTGGCTGGCAATTACCCACAGAGACTGAGAAGGGAGGTTTCCTAACCTTTAAGTGGCAAACATGATAAAATGAAGGAAAGACTGGGACTTGCTGCTTCCTGGCTAGGGGAACTTGAGCATGTTGGTTTGCTTCTCTGAGCCTCCTATTTCTCATCTATTAAATGGGGTTACTATACTATGGGCTCTGCAGCAAGGTGGTCTGGGTTCAAATATTGGTGCTAGCTGTGTGACCTTGGGCAAATAATTTTACCTCTCTGAACCTCAGTTTCCTCATCTGTAAAATGGAGGTAATTATAGTTTCTACCTGATGGGGTTGTTGTGGGTTAAGTGTGCTCAAGGTAAGCAGTACATGGCAAACAGTAAGTACTCGATTATCTGACTGGTTTGTTGTAGGACTGGATGAATGACTTGTTATTTATGGGTGCTTATCGCAGTCATTCGTGCTATTTGGCAAATACGTCTGGTTGTCTCCCTTCTAGGCACAAGGTAGGTTTGCACTTCTTGGTTCCCTTGTGGTTGAGTAAGGCCACATGACCAGTTTGGGCCAATGAGCTGAAAGCAGAAGTGATGTGTCTCTTCCAGGAAGGAGCATTTTATTGTTGGCACAGGACCTCTAGAGCTCTCCATCCTCCTAGCATGATGGATGGCAACATTAGAGCCGGCAGCTGCTCTGTCAGCCTGGGCCCCTGAATAACTACAATAAGCAGAGGCCACTGCCTACCTGTAATGGACATGTGACAAAGGTATATATCACGTGAGCAAAAAATATACCTTTGTTGTGTTAAGTCATTGAAATTTGGGGTCTTTTGTTACTGCAGCATAACACAGCCTATATTGACTGATACACTGCTAAATAAGTGGCCTCTATTACTACTGTTAACAATGCCTCCATATTCTCCAAAACCACAAACCTCACTCAAAAACTCTCACCCTATCCTCAACTTAGATAATATGCCTCTAAGAGGAAAACATTAATACTGACTCCTTGGCAAAGATAGGGAATAGAGCATGGTATTAAGTGTCCAGAGACCAACTGGGATCTTCCAGTTGCATGTCAGTCATGTCAGCTCTCAGTGCCTTAGTTTTCTGATCTGTGATATGGGAATAATAATGATGATCATCTTTGCCCTCGTTTTAAAAGGCTGCTCTGAAACTAAAATTAGACGGTACATTGTAAAAAATACAAGCTAATAGCATGGGAAGAAATGACAAGTTCAGGTGGTGAAAAGTTAGATTCTTTCCATTTCTTTTCATCTAAGCCCCCAGAGAATTCCAGTCAAGTTTTTGTTTTGTTTTTACTAACCACCTCTAGATCTAATTCAAAATAAGCAGTATCTCTGGTCTCCTGTCTCAGGGTTCCTGCCCAGGACTCCATATTCTTGAGCTTGCGTGCTCTCTCTCTCTCTCTCTCTCTCTCTCTCATCTTGCTCTGAATCACCAACAATGCTTTCTACAACCTGCTTGGCCAGCTGGTCCCAACAATCTCACTTCTCAGAAAGTTCTTCCTAAAGTCTGTCCTAGAAATGTTTATCCCAGGGATTTAATTAATGCCAAGGCTGATATATAGTATCTACTTATGATCAAAATGCAGAATGAAATTTGTATATCCAAGTAACATCCACAAACAGATTAGTTAAAAATACAATGTCTCTAGACCATTGACTCCTTAAACCTTAAAAAAAAAAAAAAAAAAAAAGCCTTTTAATTTCATCACTTTGCCTTCACCACTTCTCAACATTTTGCAGGCCTTGACATTTCCTAATTATGAGCACAGCCTAATTCAATCAAGATTCTGCCACTGGTTTTCAAATGCTCCAACTGATGCCATGAAAGCAACACCTTTTTTTTTTTCCCAAGTAAATTAAATCCCTGTATTATACTCATTACCTAAAAATTCTCTTTAGATTTCATTTTTTAAAAATCATAATTATACACATCTACCTGTCAAGTGAATAGTTTTCAACATATACTGCATGTCAGCAGGAACTAAGTGCTAGGCAGAAGGCCAAGAAAAAGGTGGGAGGATTAGGTCTTGGTTTCTCTGTTAGCAAGCAGAGAACCAAGGTGTGCACCTGACAGCTGGTAACCTGCAGATCCACGCCAAAAGAACTGGAGGGGATATCTTCATTCCTTTCTAAATCTTTTCTGAAGACCTATTGTGTGCCAGCCAGTCTGTTTTGGGCACCGGGGATATAGTCCAAGCTCTAGTTCTTGCCCTTAGGGAACTTATGGTCTAGTAGGGAGAGAGACACAAAATAGATAATTACATATAACTATTACAGTTTGATAAGGACACAAGAAGGATGAGGGAGCACCAGAGGATAAAACAGGAGCTACATAATCTAATCATGGGGTAGGGAAGGTCCCTGTGAAGAGATAGCATTTAAGCTCCTCCCTGAAAAATGAATAAGAGTAAGCCAGGTGAAGAATAGGGAGAAGGAAATGGAGATATACCATGTTCATGGATTGGAAAAGTTAACTTTGTTAAGACATTTTATTTTCCCCAAATTGATCTATAGATTCGATGCAATCCCAATCAAAAATCCCTGAAAGTGTTTTGGATGAAACGGAGAAGCTGATTCTAAAATTTATATGGAAATGCAAAGAACATAAAATATCCAAAGCAATCTTGAAAGAGAAGAACAAAGAAGATTTAATCTATCTGATTTCAGAACTTACTGTGAAGCTCCAGTAATCAATATAGTATGATATTGGTGTGCAAATGGAATATTAATCAATGAAACAGAATAAAGAGCCCAGAAGTAGACCCACACATAGATGCTCATTTGATATTTGAAAAAAGGCAGCAAAGCCATCTAAAGGGAAGGGAAATTTTTTTTTAACAAATGGTGCTGGGACAATTGGATGCCCATATAGAGAAAAGTAACTCAATCCCTACCTCACACCATATACAAAAATTAAGATGGATCACAGACTTAAACATAAATGCTAAAATAACAAAGCTTTTAAAAGAAAAAATAGGAGCATGGCTTTGTGATTTGGGGGTAGTCAAATACTTCTTAGACAGGACCCAGGTGGAAGAGCATTCCAGACAGAAGGTATATATAACATGGACAAAGACCCTGAGGAAGGAAAGAGTTTGATTTTTTAAGGAACTGAAGAAGGCCAGTATGGCTAGGGTATGGCAATGAGGAGGAGAATAACAGAGTTAGACTCAGTCCACTGCTGGCAGAGTGACCTTTATTTATTTATTTAAAAACAAACCTTTTACTTGTTTATTTATTTAATTTATTTAAAAACAGACTTTAAGAGAATGAAAAGATAAGTTGAAGACTGGGAGAAAATATTTGTAAATCATTATCTCCAGAATATATAAAGAACTCTCAATGTTCAACAGTAAGGAAACAAAGTACCCAGCTAAAACAAATGGGCAAAATATTAGAACACTACCAAAATAGATAAATGGATAACAAATAAGCACATGAAAAGATGCTCAACATCACTAGTCATTAGGGAAATGAAAATTAAAAGCACAAAGAGATACCACTTCACACCTATTAGAAGAGCTGAAACAGGAAAAAAAAAACCAAAAACTTGACAATATCAAGTGTTGACAAGCTTGTGGAGCAACTGGAACTCTCATACATTGCTAGTAGAAATGCAAAAATGGTAGAACTACTTTTAAAAATGTTTTTGGCAGTTTCTTAAGTTAAACATACACTTATGATATGACCCAACAATCCCATTCCTAGGTATGTACTCGAGAGAGATAAAAACTATGGTCACACAAAAACCCGGATACAAATGTTTATCACAGCTTTATTCCTAACTGCCCCAAACTGCAAACAACCCAATCGTCCTTCAGCTGGTGAATGGATAAACAAACTGTGATTTAACCACACAGTAGAATACTACTCAGCAATAAAAAGGAACAAAACTACCAATACATGCAACAACATGGATTGATCTCAAACACAAGGTGCTAAATGAAAGAAGCTAGACTCAAAAGACTACTTATTACATGATTCCACTTACATGACATTCTGAAAAAGGCAAAGCTCTAGGTATAGAGAATACATCAATGGTTGCCAAGTGGAGGGGGTGGAAGAAGGGTTTGAATATAAAGGACAGCACAAGGGAATTTGGGGGGTAATGGAACTGTTCCATATTCTGATTGTGGTCAAAACTCACTGAACTGTACATCAAGAAATGAATTTTATTCTATGTAAAATTTTTTAAAGAAATTCCCTGTTCACCTCATCTCCTGCTTAAGCATTTTGCCAGGCTCCCCACCACCTGGGAAAAGAATCTGTTCTTAGTGAGATGTTCAGGAACTCAAAACATCTTTCCAGGCTCATGTCTAGTCAGTATTCTCTACCTATCCACGCTCCCTGGCTCCCTTCACCGACTCTAGTAGCAGGAACTTCGGGACTCAGAGGACAGTACCTTTCTGCCTCAGGGCCTTTGCCCATGCTGCTTCCCTGCCTAGATTGCCCTTCCTTCCCTCTATCCCTGACAAGCCTCTATTCATTCCTCCAAACACAGCTCAAATGGCATGGCCTTAGGGCAGTCGGTCCAAAGTGCCCAGCACTTATGGAGGCTGGTCCATAAAGGTGCTAAACCCAGCCTGGGGGAGTAGACAGATGCTATCCAATGCCCCAGTACTTAAGATGCTTAAGATACAAGGCATACCTTCCATACAAGGTGTCTACATTCAGAAAGGCTTATAAGGTGAAAAGAGCAGGAGCGGCAAGGTGCATTTGTCTAGCTGAAAAACACAGGCATCCTTAATAAGGCTTATTTTAACCTAAAGGAAACAACAGGCTGGGAGCTCAGGAAATGGAACTCAAGACAGAGTGCAGCTGTTTAAGAGGGGACTGATTTTCAAGTTCTGCCATTGGCTTCCCGGGACCTGTTCTTTTGGGTCCCCTACCACACACAGCTTGTCCAAAATTTCCCCCCTGTTCCCGTGCTCCAGCAGGAGCCACACCTCCATGGCAGCGAAGAAGCAATTCCTCCCCCACGACCAGATGGATTAATGAAAGCAAAGCCCCAGAACGCCGCTTAAGAGAGATTTCTTAGGCCGTGGCTCTGCGAGTCAGAAATAAAAAGCAGGGGTTTTGGCATTATGCAATTAATGCAGAAAATATTGATTTCTGCACTGTAAGAAGATGGTTCATTAATTCCAGATGCTCCAGCCAGTCAAACCAAGGCTCGGCTTCTTTGCAATATGAGGCAAATGAGAATACTCAATTTTAAAATTCCTTTCTGCAGCAACCTTTATTATCAAACAGAGCATAAAAACTACCCACCCAGACTGCTTAAGTCTTCCTAAATAATTAACAGCACCTGCTCACCACCCTGTTTACTTGGGCAAAACTCGCTGCACTGCTAGAAAGTTAAACTGAACTCCCCTTCTTATAAGAAGATCAATTGGCCACTGACCTTGGACACCCCCAACCACCCCTGAAAAATAACTTGATTTGCTTAGCAAAATATTTCTCCCAGGGTTCCCAGCACCAGGACCTCCTTACTGGATTATATTTTTTTCCAAGTTACCTTTGGAAGGTAAGGATCCAATTGGAACTTCCTGAGAAAACTGTCTAGGGTTCTTCAAGGCAAAAAAAGAGAGAGAGGGAAACCCCTTGGGAGAAGCACTTCCCTTTGGAGGAGGCTTCTGCAAGTTGAAACCTTTTTTTTTTAAAGGCAAATTTCCCTTTGGGGAAGTTGGTGGACTTAGCAAGGCTCAATCTCTGCAAATCAAGTCCAAGAAGACCCAGGAACTGATCAAACACACCACTGGGGTTTTTGTGGCTCTTGCTACTCAAAGCATGGTCCGCTCCCGGCAGCGCCAGTGTCACCCAGGAGCCTATCAGAAATGTGGACTCTCAGGCCCCACTGCAGACCTAGAGAATGAGAATCGGAATTAAAACCAGATCCCAGCATGGCCTGTGCACATTCAAGTAGGAGACATGCTGGCTAGAAGGTATGCTCAGAGAGCCAACAGCGAGGAAGGATTGCTGCCGTCTCAGTGGGGAGCCTTCTGTCTGCCTGTCCCCAGTGCCTGGTCCTACCGTTCCAAAACCACCACCTGGGACGAAACACTTCCCAGCGAGACCACCAGCCAGGAGAGGTGGGCCACTAACCCAGCCAGGACATCCCGGCACCGTGCAGGAAACCAAGAGCCCCGGAGGCCTCACTACTGCTCCAAGAGTGGTCCCCAAACCATAATGGCAGTATCACTTGGGAACCTGTTAGAAAGGCAGGATCTCAGGACACTTCAGGCCCACTGCTCTCCAGGAACCGGAGAAGCTCTCCCAGAGAGTCTTATGCATGCTAAGGTTTGAGGGCCACCGATTACAAGGATCCCACTGGAGTAGGAACTGGAGTAGAAATCTGAAGTTCACGCTGTCCCCTGACAGCCGTCATGCTCTTGCGATCAACTACTTTAACTGGACTCAACTCACCCCACTGCTTGTCCACAATGGGCCCTGGACCCTGCCTTAGCTTCCCAGGGCTGTCATAACAAACCACCACAGACTGGGTGACTTAAAACAATAGGGACTCATTCTCTCGCAGTGTGAAGGCCAGACGTCTGAAATCAAGGTGTCGGCAGGGCTGGGGGCTCAGAGGCAGAAGCCACTGCATGCCCCTTTCCTAGTGTCGGGGGCTGCTAGCCTCCTTGGCTTTCCTTGGCTTGTGGCACATCACGCCAACCACTAGCTGCCTCGTCACGAGGCGTTCTCCCCTCTGTGTGTCTGTGTGTCCTCTTCTCTTATAAAGACCCCAGTCACTGGGTTTAGGGCCCACCCTTCTCAAGTATGAAAGCACCTTAACTTGAGCCCACCTGCAAAGACCCTGTTTCCAAACAAGATCACCTTCACAGTTGCTGGTGGTTGGAGCCTCAGCCTAGCTTTCCGGAGGACATTACTCAGACCACACAGCCCCCTGGTGATGATTTGCTTTGGCAAGAGTCACTAAGAGGCCTAACCCCTCCCCTTGCCGATACCCCGCCCTCCGCCCCACTCTCCCACTTTATATGAACGGCCTTATTACCCAAGAGGAACTGAGGGATGAACACATCCTAGTCTTTTGAACGTGGGGGTCCCCCCTTCACGACTCCCCTGCCTTCTCAGTTGTCTCAGTGAACGCAACAAAGATTTCATGCACCAAATACCATCCGGCTCCAATTGTCATTTCAGGATTCGCACCATTTTAATGAATGCCAAAACTGTTTTTTCACTTGATAGCGCCTGACAAGACCAACAATCACAGATTAGAGGGAAACTTCTTGCTTTTCAACAAAGGTTAATAAATAGTGACAGCATTAAGTCTATTCTGATTAACTATGCTGAAAGATATTATTGCTGTTTGTAACATGAAATCATTATTGGATTAAGCACAGCATATAAAAATGAAATGTGAGTTTTAATCTCAAACACAGATGTGCAGGCTGCTCAGAGAGAGGCAAGGGCCACACTTGGAGGACTGTATCAATTTTTAAGTTGCTCTGGTGAAGGGGTGACGCCTGCCGTTCTCTGGTCTGGATTTGATGGGTAAGACAAGGTGCCTCCGTGAACTCTCCTGTCGCTCCCCCCAGAAAAACGCTGACAGGCGAACGGCAGCGGCTCTCCCCCTTTGCCAAGACATATCACGCCGGGTGGCTAAACAAAGAACAGCAGGGCCCAAATGGGGACTGGTGGGCCAAGCAGAGGCCTCGCTCATCCAGGGGTCTCTGACCTCAGAGACCTTCCCCAAGAAAACGTCAACCCCAAGTAAAGAATTGGAGATGAAGGACACCCACCTTGGTTTTCTCAGTGAAGGAGGAGTGGTGAGGGGGAGGAATGAAAGTGATAAATGGCTCTCAGTGTGTCCTTAACCTGGGACAGGGTTGGGAAAGAGAAGAGGCATGCAGGGTCCAAGTTCAAAGCCACTGCCTTGCCCCTTCCCTGCCAGCCCACCCCTGTGGACCACTGAAAATGCCCCTAGCAGCAATGCTGGAGAGATGTTTTGTATATTCATCCATTCAGCACCCAAGCTGTGGCCTCTAAATATCATTTCCCAGTAAGAGGAGCAACATCTCGGTCAAAGACTGGGACAGGAAATGTACACAGTGAGCCTGGAACATCTTGCCTTACCAGAAAGCAAGGAAGCCTTCCAAGATAATGGTGTGGCTGGGAAGGGGTAGGGGGAGCCCAAGGACTCTGGGGCTGACTTGAAGAGGCCCCCACGGGCCAGAGATGGGACAATCTGAGTATTAATACGGATAATAATGGAAAATGGATTAAGTCACTATGATTATGCTTGCATCATGTGTTTTATAATGATATATATTTTTTAAAAACACTCATTGGCCACCTTTGGGGGATGCCAGGGAATCAACTCATTATTTTAAAAACTGGCAAATAAAGGGAAGAACTGAACATTTATCTTGCATTTCCTGGACACACTTTCCTTTAGGGTAACCAAATAATTGATGAGGGCAGTTTCTCTGTATAGAAATATTCCAGCTCTGAAAGAGAGAAGGAAGGATGGAATCAATGTATCAACATTTTGCAATCCTTAATGAATTAATGGACTCGGGCAAGGATTATCAGTGGGCATGAAACCCAGCCAATGAGAAGCTGACAGGGACCTTGATAATGGATGGATCAGGCTGACAGCTCCAACACACCAATCAATCTCAACATCCCAAAAGGAGGGCCATGGAGACCTCGTGTGCCTCTTGACAGAAGGGCACACTGCCACCCACGATGTAGTCACGTCCGAGACAGCGAACCAGCATCTGATCAAGCCCCTGGAGCTACCACCAGTTTACAGGAGACACAGGGATAGAGTACATGCTCAGCCCCATCCAGCAGAGGGAAGCTCCAGGGGACAAACAACGTTGGCTTCTTCAGTAAGAATAAAGAGAGGAAGAGAAAGAGAAAAGGAGAAGAAGAGTGGGGATGGAGAGAAAGAAGGGCAGAGAGAGATAGGGAGGACCGAGAAAAGGAAGGGGAAAGAAAGGGGCACAGAGGGAGAAGAGAGAGACAGAGAGGGAGAGAAGGGGACTGATGGGAAGATACAGAGAGGAGATGGGGGTGGGGGACAGAGAGAAAGGGAAAGACAGAGGGACAGAGAGAGATGGATGGAAAGAAAGCCTATATATTTAAAAAAAAAAAAAAAAAAAAAAGACGTTAAGAGATACATCAACCAGTTGTAACATGTGGACCTTATTTGCTTCCTAATTCAAACAAACCAAGTAGGAGAAAACATTTATGAGACAAGTGGGGAAATGTAAACAGGACTGGTCCTTGGGCAATATTGAGATTTAACACTGTGGTTGTTTTTTTTTTTTTAAAGCCTTTCTTTTTAGAGATACATACTCAAATACTTACAGATAAAATATGTCCTCAGGGATTGGCTTCAGAATAATCCAGGGAGGTGGGCAGAGGGTGGGGTGGGGGTGCAGATGAACTGAGCTAGGTTAATCTTGGTTGATCTTGGTTAAAGCTGAGAGTTGAGCACAAGAGGGCTTATGCCAGCCTCTACTTTTTTTTTTTTTTTTTTTTTTCTTTAAGATTTTATTTATTTATTCATTTATCCCCCCCTTGCTGCTTGTGCTCGCTGGGTCAGCTAACCATGCCGTGCAGGCGGGCTTGCCTTCACCAGGAGGCCCCGGGAACCGAACCCGGAGCCTCCCATATGGTAAACGGGAGCCCTACTGATTGAGCCACAGCTGCTTCCCTAGCCTCTACTTTTGATATGCTTACTGCAAGTTTATGACGAAATGGCCCAAGTATTTATTGTGCATCTACTGCGAGCCAGGTACTGTCCTAGGCACTGGCCTTCTCACAGACAGCAGGTCCTGTTACTTCCCTGCATTGAATCCAAATCCTCCAGTGGCTCCCAACCTGTGCTAAGAGAAAAAGCCCAACTCCTGTCCGTGGCCACAGGCCCTTTGTGCCAGACCTGCCGGCATCTTTTCTCTGTACTTAAGCCCCACTGACCTTTGCACAGCTCCTGCCTCAGGGCCTTTGCCTATGCCAGCAGCCCTCCTGCTTCCCCTGACTCACCCTTCCTCACCCCTCAGAGGTTTGCTTAAAGTGACACCCGAAACTAAAAAAACAGATATAACTCTGCGGTGAAGGTTAACTCGGCAGGTCTGGGCTGTCCAAACCCAGCACATTCCAAAAAGCTTCAGGACGGTCCATAAGTCCTTTGAATATCCTGGGCCACACCAGCAGGCTGTGCTACCAGCGTGATTTATGGTGGGGGGCCCTGAGCCGTGCTGTCTCAGTCTGACGCTCTGGCTGGAGACCCAGTTGCTAAGGTCAGTTGCACGGGTGCTTCCCGTGGCTGACCCTCAATAAAATCCCCAGACGCCAGGCTCGGGTGAGCCTCCCTGGTTGGCGACACGTAAGCACTGTCCATCCAGCTCCTCTGGGAGAGGACACCCTGAGCCCATGCACCTTTTTTCCTTGCTGATTGTAATCTGTATTTTCCCACTATAATGAATTGTAACTGCGACTATATCAGCTTTTCTGAGTTCTGTGAATCCTTCTGGCAAATCCGTGAAACTGAGGGTGGTCATGGGGACCCTAGCACAATAACTCACTAGATAAAATCTGTGTCCATGAGTCCATATCCATACAAATAAATATTGAATATATAAAGGGAGTGAAGGAAAAGCTCTTCATCACAGCTGACTACCACCTAAGAAATGCAGAGGTAAAGATGGAAATAGAAAAATCACCATTTTGGCAAACACCACAGCAAGAAGCACCAATGAATGCTAAAATCAGTGGGTGAAAGTACGATGAAAAAGAGGATACTTAGATGGTTTCAAAGTGTCTCCCCACCAGATAACTTATTCATTGCAAAGGGAAAATCATAACTTTCCAGGGGAGAATTCAGATAGTGGCTAACCTTAAGAAGGTGACTCCTGATATGCTGAGCAGGGGAGGACAAAGCGCACTCCTGGGGCGTTTCTGCCAAATACATCTAATCGGAATAGAACCATGAGTAAACACCCTACATTCCCAAGCTGAGGGGCATTCTACAAAATAGACGGCCAGTTCTCATCCAAAGCGTCTAGGTCATGAAAGACAAAGAGAGACCGAGGGGCTATGGCTGATGGAAAGAGACTAAAGAGATGGTCAACTAAATGTGATGCATGATCCAGAGGAAGGACAGGAAGGGGACAACTAGGGAAATTGGGTCAAGTCAGAAGACTAGATAATGGTCTTGTATCAGTGTTAATTCTTGACGTCATTGTGCTGTGGTCATGCTGCATGTTACGATCTGAAGAATCTGGGTGAAGGGAATAGGGAGAATTCTTTGTTGTTTTTACAACTTCCTATAAATCTGAAATTGTTTCAACATAAAAAGTTAAAAAGAAATTGTAAATAAATGGGAAGGCTTCCCTAACTGCCCTAACTCAGAGGCTCCCTCTAGACCACCTCCCACGGCATATCTTACTTTGCAGCACTTAGAATTACTTGTGGCCAAATGCAGTTTCTCTCCCTGGAGTGTCTTCTCCAAGCACAGGGCACTTTCCCAGCAGAAGGAACAGCTGTTCTCTCCTACCATCCTGTTCTTTCCCTTAGAGAGTTTTTTAATCACTATTTTTCATTACATATTCATTTGGATTTAGCCCACACACTCAGATGACCAGTCAGTAAATATCGGTACAGCTGTGCCAGGTACAACACTGGATGAGAAGCCAGCAGTAAGGGCAACACACAAGGTTTCTACTCATACACAAAGCTTTACTCTGTCTCTGCTATCAGACTACCATCTCCATGGGGCGGAACCCTTGCCTGCTTTGTCTCCCACTCTGTCTCCAGTGCCTGCCACATAATTAGTGCTCAGAAAAATGCCCACTGAATGGCATGCACACACACCACCACTACTGCCTCCATCACCCATGGCAGACATTGCTAATCGATTCCAGGACTCAGCCATGTGGTCAGCCAAATAGGCATGCAGTGCCTTTGCCTTGCATAAATGCATGGGAGGAGCAGCTCTTTTAGAGATGACAAAACTAGGAGCAAACGGTGGGAAGCCATCGGCCTTAGAGTGTTTGTAATGGAACGCAGTCCCCTGACATCCAGCCCTGGGCAGGCCCAGCTGTCCCATAAGGTATGAGACACTTCTATAATAACAGTGTCAAGCTTGAGACAATTGCCATTAGACCTAACACTGACCTCCTTCCTAACCCCTCCACAACACCTCCTCACCTGGTCCTCTTCAAGTTGGGGCTGAGCACCAGGGCAGGTGTCTGCAGGTAGGAAGGGAAGCATCTCCCCAAACCGAGCGCCCACTTTTCTGAGAGCAAAGAAACATATATGCACATGGCCTCATGAGCTTCAGAATCCTGCACACACCTTAATTCCACTCTGACACTCAGACACCTTCCAAAACAAGGGCCGAGGAGAACTTATTTAGCTGTGCCATGGCATCTGGCACTCACTTGTAGTTTATTTTCTATTTTCCTGTTGTGTGGATTTATGAGAATTTATACCCAACTTACCCCCCGCCCCAAAAGCCCTAAGCTGTTGGCTGCAAGTATGGAGAAGTTCCACCCCAACCCAACTACCCACCAGGGGTTGACTCTGAAAGGTAAGCAAACCCCAACCCCTCTCTGGGCCTCAGTTTCCCCATCTGTAAATCAAAGCAGTTTAAAGTGTGAGCATTTTAAAGTGTGGTGGTTTGAAGTCGCAAATCCCTAGGATCAGATCCCACCTTGGCCACTTCTTCAGAGACCTTGGATAGTAGTCTGACTACTCCCTGCCTCAATTTCCCCATATGTGAAATGGGTCGATGCTGTGAGGCTCACTGGGGAATGTGACCGGAAAGTGCCTGGCTCAGAGACACTCAGAGAGCATGCATTTGATAGACGGTGGCTGTTATGCCCACCTAAAGTCCCTCTCATTTTTCACCTTCTGGGGCCAACATTCTAGGATCATCGACTTCTCCATTACACTGGGCGCAGGCTGAACACCTGCGTTGTGCTTGACAAGGACTGCTGGAGTTGAATTTCTCCTTGAAGTGGGTGAGCTCTGAGCAGGCTATCTTCCCAGGTGAGCTCCCCACTCTGAGCAGGCCATCTGCACAGGTGAGTTCCCCACTCTGAGCAGGCCGTCTGTGCAGGTGAGCTCCGTTATATGCAGGCTGTCTGTGCAGGTGAGTGCCCCACTCTGAGCAGGCTGTCTGTGCAGGTGAGCTCCCCACTCTGAGCAGGCTGTCTGCCCAGGTGAGCTCCCTTATGTGCAGGCTGTCTGCACAGATGAGTTCCCCACTCTGAGCAGGCTGTTTGCACAGGTGAGCTCCCCACTCTAAGCAGGCTGTCTGCACAGGTGAGCTCCCCAAGGGCAGGGACCCACCTACCTTGGACACCCCACGTTAGCATTGCTGTGGGCGTGGCCTGGCCCTGAAGGATTTGGTGTATATCATTTATTAGCTTCCATCCTTATGCATTTTTAATTTCAGAGGTTTGTTTTCTCACTGTAGCGTTAAAGTCCCATCCCACATCTTTTCACTCCCTCAGGTGCCTCCAAGAATGGGCATTCCACCTGCCAGGGTAAACACCTCCATAACTCCCACCTTCCCTGAGCTGGGAAATACAGCAGGTGCTGCTGCATCAGTCCCTGCCCAGATGAAGCCCGCAGCTTCTTGGGTCTCCTCGAGGCAATGAAAGAACCTGGCTGGGATCACAGGAATAAGAATTGCAAGTGACACCTACATGACACCTCTGCCTGATTGAGTTAGGCAGGGTATCTGGAGGAAGGATGTAGCACCCCAGTGAAGTATCAAAAGTTTCTGCCGAAGAGAAAGGTCTGTGGACCTGAGAGACTGCACAGGCCGGCACCGGGGCCGGGTGATGGGGCAAGTCAGGTGGGATTCAAAAGGAGGACGTAACTGGCCCAGAGCACTATCCACCTGGACACCCCAGGAGATGTTACAAAGAGCCTCATCTTCCTCACCTGTAAGATGGGGCGACAGGCGTGAGATGATAGCAGTAAACACTCAGCACAATGCCTGGCAATTAGCTCATCATTGCTTCTGAATTTAAAGGAAATAATTATGTTGCCACTTGGGTCCCACCAGCACCCAGCTTGTCCATCACCCATTTCAAATGAGCTGCTGGGGAACGAAGCCGACTCCTCTTCTGCCTCATCCTCACCTCTCCCTGTGCCCTTCCCTCCTTCCAGCCGGAAGAAACACACACAGACACAACACACACAAGGCTTTCTGCCTTCCAGCCGGAAAGCAGCTGGTCCCCATCCCACCAGAGGCTCCCTGCCTTGCACCTAAGAATTCCGAAACAGGAAGGTGCTTTCTACCCCATCCCCTCTCCGTCACTTGTGGAGAGTATTGTCATTCCAGGCCCTTCTCTTGGAAGTCGTCCAGGATCACCACTGTCAGAATCCATCACCCCTTCCTTGGTGCTCTTGGGACACTATGCTCAGATGGCTACCAGCAATTAATAGTAATTATTAGTTATCAATATATTAACCAACGCCATCAGAGAGGACCTTATCATCATTAATACTAATTCTCATTTAATCCTCTCAACAACCCCATGTAACCACGTAGCAGGTCAGCAGTAAACTGAGTCACAGAGTGGTGAAACCATTTACCCAAGGTCACCCAGCCAGGAGGTGACAGAGGCAGGCTTCAAACTTGGATCTGTACAACCAAGGTCCCCATTCTGCAAACGTGTGCCGGAAAAAGCAGGATGAAGCTGTAGGAATCCGCGTTCCCCATCACCTCACGGTTGTGAGTTACAGACCCCGGGGAGAGTGGGAGAACAGTGCACATGCATATGCACACGCTCACACACACACAAACACACACAGACACAACACACACAAGGCTTTCTGTCTTCTATAGTAACCCTCTCCTGAATTTCAAAACATCTCCCCTTCGCTGAGTCACCTCCTCCCATCAGCCTCTTCCTGGGAGGAGAGGAATCAATACTCGTTGCCTATCAACTCAGTTATCAAATCAGCGGGTCCCCAAGGCCTCAGCTGATCATTCCAAAACCCCCAAACCTCATTTTCATTACAGTTAAAAGAACATATCCTTTTAATCACCCCCAAATATTTCTGAGGAGGCGGAAATGAATGATACTGCCCCAGAGAACCTGGATGACGTACCTTCACGCAGCGGAGCCCAAGAGCAGTGTGGGGGACCGCAGGCCTGCCTGGCACAGGATCCCAAGCCTGTGGAGGCTGCCCCAACCCTCGGTCTGGCACCCGGATCTTTTTTTTTCCCCCTGAGATTCACATAAAATTAATCATTTTAAGGTGAAAAATTCTGTTGCCCTTAGTAGATTCACAATGTTTTACAACCATCATGTCTATCTAGTTCCAGAATATTTTCATCACCCCAAAAGGGAACCCCATACCCATTAGCAACTGCTCCTCATCCCCACCTTCCCCCCGGCCACTGGCAACCACTATCTATTTTCTGTCTCTATGAATTGCCTGCTCTGGACATTTCATATAAATGGAAGCACACAATATGTGACGTTTTGTGCCTGCCTTCTTTCACTCAGCATCATGTTTTCGAGGTGCATCCATGTGTAGTGTGGGTCAAAACTTCATTCCTTTTTATGGCTGAGTAATATTCCGTTGTCTGGACAGACCATATTTTGTTTGTCCAATCACCTGCAGATGGACACTTGGGTTGTTTCTACCTTTTGGCTGTTGCAAATAATGGTGCTACGAACATGTGTGTATATGTATCCATTTGAGTGCCTGTCTTCAATTCTACCTAGAAGTGGAAATACCAGGTCAAATGGTGATTCTATGTTTGAACGTTTTTTAAGGAACTGCCAGGCTGTTTTCAAAGCAATTGTACCATTTTACATCCCCACCAGGAACACATGCACTTTCTAGTTTCTCCACGTCCTACTGTTTCAGTTAGTTAAGCTGCCAAAAGCAGATGCCTAAAAATGGGTTGGCTTAACAATGGGAATTTATTAGCTTACAATTTTGAGGCTGAGAAAAATGTCCAAATCAAGGCATCATCAAGGCAATGCTTTCTTCCCAAGACTGGCTGCCGGCGATCCTTGACTCCTCCGCCATGTGGCAAGGCACGTGGCGGCACCTCCTGTTCTCTCCCTTCTCTTCCGGGTTTCGTTGCTTTCGGCTTCTTGCTTCTGTGGCTTTTTTCTCTCTGTATTCATCCCGTTTATAAAGGACTCCAGTAAGAGGATTAAGACCCTTCCTGAATGAGGTGGGTCACACCTTAACTAAAGCAGCCCCATCAAAAGGTCCTACTTACCATGGGTCCACACCCACAGGAAGGGATTAACTTTAAAAATGTGTTTTTCTGGGGGTACATATGGTTCCAAATCACCTCACTCACCAAGACTTATTTTCCCTTTTTATTTTTTTTATTATAGCCAACCTAGTGGTTGTGACGTGGTGTCTCACTGTGGCTTCGATTTGCATTTCCCTATTGGGTAATGACACATCTTTTCATGTGTATTTTTGGCCATTTGTATGTCATCCTGGAGAAATGACCGGGGTCTGTTTTGCAGGTAGTGATGAACCTTGCACGCCATGCAGCTTAGACAAGGGCAGTTGCAAAGAAGAGAGTGGCTCACAGAGGCCCAGCAGCAAAAACCCAGCCAGGAACGCAGCACGTTGGGCAAAGCTGTCGAAGTGATGTCCTGTTCGCCCTCTGTCGAAGCCACACTGCCCTCCCCACCCCTTTCTTCAAAGAAGCGTGGGCCACAATGGGCAACCCAGGTGGTACCCACGGGGGAAAGCCAAGGTCTGTACTGAGAGTCAAAGTGCCTGCGACCTGGGTCCACTCTGACCCTCTAATTGCAGTGTGACCTTGGGGGTGTCTCTGAAGCTCACTGGGCTGGATTTATAATTCCCTTTCTGCGTGGTGACTCTGCAAACAGCACAGCAATGATGATAACGGTGACTCGCCAGGGAGCACTCGTGGTGTGCCAGGCCCTTTCCTAAATGCACTGCATGAATTGTCTCCCTTTACAGATGAGGAATCAATGGCCCAGAGAGGTGAAGCAACTTACCCCATGTCACAGAGCCAGGAGGGAGCAGAGCTGGGATTTGAGCCTGGCAAAGCCTGGCTCCTGAACTGGGCTCTTATCCACCATGCTAACCTGATTCTCGTTCATTACCGCCACCCCATGAGTTAGGTACTACTGTCATCCCCATTTTGCAGAGGGGGAAACTGAGGCTTGCCTGGGGCACACAGCAGGGATGTGGTGGAAGTGGGACTCATCTCCCCCCCTTCAAAGCCTGGGCTCTTTGCACCCCTGCTCAGAGGTTCCAACTGCTGCCCCCAAATTAGATAACAGGCAAGAACACACTTAAAATCTGTAAAGACACGTGGGCACTGTTTAAAAATATATTATCATTATTGATATAGATAAATTCACAGGAAAAGTGCCCATAGCTTCGTACAAAAGCTATCAAAACTTGAAACAAAAATGGCCATGAGAGAGTAATTGTTGAAGGTGAGTCTGGGAGTACAGGGGGCTTGTACTCTTCTCCTT
Organism: Tolypeutes matacus; assembly: GCA_026826555.1. Classification (NCBI taxonomy): domain Eukaryota; kingdom Metazoa; phylum Chordata; class Mammalia; order Cingulata; family Chlamyphoridae; genus Tolypeutes; species Tolypeutes matacus. Next base: position 8,183,553 of record JAKSZT010054518.1, on the reverse strand, counting down.
TTTTTATTTTTCAGAATAAAATGTTCTGTTTTGATTCCTATTTCAAAAAAAAGTAGAAATAGAAAAACCATCAGGAGAGCTCCAGCTCACAATGCAGAAGGGAAATCATTTGCTCTGGAAAGCAGGAGGATGTTTGTACCATCTCAGGGTAGAGAGTGCCTGAAAAGTGAGATCCAGAAGGGGCAATAGTGGAGGGAAGGCGTCCCCCTGCTCCTGCCTCGACAGGATGGGGACCACTGAGTCGGGAGGGGCATAACTGCAGGACCGACCCTGCACAGCTGAGATCTCCAGGCCCATTTTGTGGGGGTGGAAACAGAGCTTGAGAAAAGCACAACAGCTTGTTTAAATGCATACAGTGGACTCAGGAGAGGAACCTGGGATTCTCCATCTCTTCCGAGAAGCCAAACTGAACCCCTTTCCCTTTCCTACCTCCCCACCTGGTCTCGAGAGACAGTCTGAGCCTTTGGGACCCACTTGTCACAGGAAGACGATTTTTGGGATTTCCTTAGGCCCTTATTATCCCACGACTCCCCATGAGCCATCCTAGGATTAGCTTTTAAATTAAATCCTTCTTATCTCCTCAATCTATCAAAAAGCACTTATTAAATACTTATCATGATTTTTATTCTATGTATAGGGGTAAGAGAAAAAGGGCTGAGCTGCCAGGGACTTCTGGTCTACCTGATATGAACAGAAGTGCAGCCAGGACTTGGCTGACTTTGACACAAGATAGGGTGAGGAATGACCAGTGCCCAAAGAGAAGAAAAGGCAAAAAGGGGAGGAGGCTGTTGGTGGCAGCAGGTGGGACTTGAAGGGCAGGTAGGTTTGGGGACAGTAGAAGAGAGAAGGAAGGGCATTCCCAGTGGTCAGTCAGGCTGGGCAAGCACATGGAGTCTGAAATGAGCATCGAGTCCTCTGGGAATGGTGAGGAGTGTGGCTTAAGAGAGTAGGAGGAAGTAAAACATGCAGGCGGGGGAAGAGACAGCTGGTAAACCTGGTCTGCCCAGCAACCTTTTCCCCATCATTTGAGCAGCTTGATACAGCCTTGCCTGAAGCTGGATGACCTGGAACTTCCAAGCCATGAGTCAATAAAATGCTTTTTTTCTTTAAGCTGGTTTAAGGTGTGCTTCTCTCACACATAACCACAAGAGTTCTGCCCGTTAGAGTAGAGAGTGGCCCCTGCTTCCCCCTCATCACGACAGACCCTCAAACGTCAATTTGAGATTCACCCATCAACCAGTTCTCCCTCTCCTTCACTTAGTCTTAGAAGCTGTCCCCTCCCTCAACCCAGCAGTGAGCACCTAAATATGCACTGCACGAATGAATGAAGCCCCCTCACAGGTGGTGCACACACACTCACCGCTTAGAACCCTCTGTGTGACAGCATTTCAGTTTCCTCCAAGATCCTCTACCTGCAGTTTTCACCGACCTTTGAGTGGCTTTTTTGAGGTGTTTCAGGCACCCACAGATCTGTGAGGTGTGTAGTGCTGGAGGGGAGATGCCCAAATTGGGCCCCCTGTTCCCGTGGGAAGCCACCAGGGTTGTGCCTGCATCCATTCACTGCCACTCCCACCCCCTTGAGCTGCAGTCGGCTCTGGAGCCAATCCATCCACCTAGCCAACAAGCATTTATCGAGTAACCACTACACACCAGACCTCATGGCTGTAGGACTGGGCACAGGGGCAAAAACCAAGGGGAGTTTATTTTCCACAAAATAGAAGAGGCTCTGCCTCCAAAAGTCCCTCAAGATGCCCCTTTAGGCAGGAAGCTCACAAAGAATAATAAAAAAATTCTCCTCCTAAAAATAACCCCTCCTCATAGATGCCAAGGCATCAACTCCAAATCTTGTCCATAGTTCTGATAAACTGGCAAGGAATGTTCTCTTGCAAAATGATATAACAACAACAATAATTACAACACATAATAATAATAACTGCCTTTTTATGAGCACTTACTATGTGCTGGGCTAAATGCTTTAGCTACAGTGTCTCATAGAATTCTTGCTACAACCCTATGAGGTGGGCAAATGGAGGCCCAGAGAGATTAAGTAACTGGCTCAAAGTTACCCAGCAAGTGAAGGAACCAGGATTTCCAACCAGGTCTGGGAGATTCCAATCTCTCTCTGAACCTCAGCTTTCTCATCCATAAAATAGGAATAATTTGGACCTACTTCAAAGGGTTTCTAGGGGGACGGGATGAGATTACGCACACCAAGTATGTGAGTACACGGCCTGATCCGTGAAGGGTTCACCCAGAAAGCCTAGGAGCTCTTCACCATCTACGTGGTTTCAGGTGAAGTGGGCTTGGGGGCATGGCCCTGCGCGTTGTCAGGCTCGGGGAAATTACAAGCCATCCTCTCTGCTATCTGCCACCAATGCCCAGATGTCAGTTGGCTTTTGACAAGTACACAAAACAGTTTTGGGTGCCCACAACCACCGCAAGCCACATCTCGCTGAGCAGATCTGCCAGATGGCTCTCTTGCCAGCTGCCTCCCACCCCTGCCGAGTGACTTAGCCCAAGTCTGTGCCCTCCATGCCTTACTGCTGGAGAAGAGATGGGCCCAGCACTCGGGGTGGTGGGTAGACTGAAGGCACGTACAGCCCACCCATGCACTCAGGGACCACCCCATACTCGTGGCACCACGCCCAGCTGAGTGCCTGGCACAAAGCAGGCATCAAGTGAGCAAAGCTGCAGATAGAGTGGGTGACGAGTTGTGTTTAAAAAAAGAAGATGATGATGATGGCATGTATGCTGATGGGATGTTTTAAGTGGGTTTAGGCATTCCAGAAAGAACAAGAGCAGCTCACCCTCTTTAACACTTACCATAACCCTCACGACATTCCTATGCAGGAAGCACTATTGTTCGCCCTACTTTACAGGTGAGAAAACTGAAGCACAGACGAAATGACACACAGCTAGGACACGCTGGAGCCGGGACCTGAACCCAGGCCATTCAGCTCAGGTAAAGCTAGTATTCCAGAAAGATCCCGACATAACAAGCAAGAGCAGCAGCAGGGCCGGCCCTGTGGTTGGCGCTGCCACGGCTCCCACCTACAGACGACAAGACTGAGGCTCAGAGAAGCTGAGCCCTGTGCTCCAGGGCACGAAGCATTCAAGGCCAGGCTCCGTCCAGATATGCGTTCAGCACTGCAGGGTGCACCTGGGTTCTGCTTTGTACAATCCCATTCCCCCACCCCAGTCACTCCATTCTGCAGAGGGCGGCACCACGAGACCAATTCCAGCAAGTGAGGTGAGCCAGATGGGAGCTGGGATGAGAATGAAGTCCCGCTGGCCCCATGGAGAAGCCCACCAGGTTCCTGCAGGGTGGGGGACTTCTGCCCTGGGGAGAGGCTGTGGCCAGGTCACGGCCTGCAGGTGGCCGTCTGGGGGAGCCCTGATCATCCGCAGGGCTGTGGCCAGACCCTCACAGCTGGGGGAACCCCCAAGGGCTCAGCCTCCTGGGCCACAACAGCAATTGTCAACCAGGGGTTCCCACTGCCAGGGAGCAGGTCACCCTGGTAAAACACATTCTGTATCATAAAGTAATTTTATATTTGGAAAGCAACATCCCCCTCCCAAAACCCCACAAAAACTCACCCATTGTTTTTATTGCCCAGGCTACACAAGGGGAAGCTCGATAAAAGCTTCTCGCTGGAGCAGGGTGGCTTAAAAACGCCTGCAACCCTGCCAGCAAACTGGGAGGGACTGGGAGCTTTCTCTACCCTCTGCCCAGGTCAGGGAGCGGGTGGGTCCAGGCAGGGCTGTGTCCTCCAAGGCCAAGAGGGTTCATGACAGGCTTAGTTACCAAGGAGGACTTAGTGCAAGAGGACACAGAGTGCCCACACGTTCTCACACACAACATGTGCATGCACACAACATGCACTTGCACACAACATGCATTCACACACAACATGCACTTGCACACAACATGCATTCACACACAACATGCTCACACATGCTCACACAGCACACACAACATGCTCATACAACACATGCTCACATACAGCATATTTACATACAATATGCACTTGCACACAACGTGCTCACACAATATTCACACATGTGCTCAGACATGTGCCCGCACACAACACGCTCACATAGAACATGCTCATGCATGACGCATTCAAACCGCACATGCTCACACTAGATGCTTATGCACAACACACACGACATGCTTATACACAATACATGCTCATTCACATACATGTGCTTATACACATCACAGAACACATGCTCACACTCACACTCAACACACTCACGCACAACACATACTACACGTTCTCATACTATATGCTCATGCACAGCACACACTACATAAAACATGTGCACATACAACACACACTCAACACACAACACACTCCTGCACAAAGCACACTCACACACATGCTCACTCACATGATCATATGTGCACCCACTCACTAACACATACGCTCACAGTCTGACGTGCACATGCTCATATACACTAACATACACATACCCATGCACACACGAGCAGACGTACCCATATAGCCCCACACTCAAGACCTGTGCACCTCCCCAAGATGCTCACACACAGCCTCGCAAAGTCAGAAAAAGATACGTGGGGACCCAGAGAAACACACACAGGGCAACACCCAGCCACACCCATGGGCCCTTGTTGGAGACACAGATACAGAAGGGCAGACGACCCATGAAGGCACTAAGTCCTCCTCGGTAACTAAGCCTGTCATGAACCCTCTTGGCCTTGGAGGACACAGCCCTGCCTGGACCCACCGGCTCCCTGGCCTGGGCAGAGGGTAGAGAAAGCTCCTAGTCCCACACCCAGTCTTGCACGTGGACAACTCCCAAAGCCGTGAGACACACAGGGAGAGGCACATGGAGGGCCACATGCACTTCGAGGTTTACACATGCAGATACAGGATCACACACAGTGTCACACGCACTGACACAGGGTCACACACTGACACAGGGACCCACATAGGGACACAGGGTCACACCCACTGTCAGAGTCACACACACAGACACAGGGTTGCACACACTGACACAGGAACCCACACACTGACATGGGGTCAAACACACTCACTCCCATTCTGACACCCCAAGTCCTTCCACCCAAGACCTTGGCTCCCGCGCCTGGGGTCACAACGTGGGTCCCGGGGCTCCCCAACCTGACGAGGGCACTCACCCCTGCAGCTCCTGTCCTGCCTTGTAGACCCCGAGGCCCCCGCACGTCCAGCCCCGCCGCTCCACGTCCTCCCAGCCCCGCCAGCAGCCCCGCCGGCAAATAAAAGGCGAATGCGCAAAAATAAAACCGAAAGCCTGCGATAAACTGGTCCCCTTCCCACAGGACTCTGCACTGACGCAGGTTCCGCTCTCTGCAATAAGCATTTTCATTCTAATTTTAAAAGACATTAGCATTACCTCTCTGGCTCTCCAGCCAGCCAGACGGGACTCGCCTCCTGGGCTGCTGCCGGCAGTACTGGGCAATGAGGGGGTGCGGGTCCCGCCTCAGCCCCAAGCCCAGGCACCCCCCGGCCACCGAGTTCTATCACACCGTCCCCGCACGCCCTGGTTTTAGCACCCATAAAAGCAGCTGGGTGGTCAGAGACTGGAAGCCCCACATCTGGCCATAAGACACCCCCAAGCCTCCCCGGGAGAACTCCCTCTCACCCCAGCCAGGATCTCTGCCGGGTCCAACCCCATTCTCCAAGAGCTCCAGACCCAAGAAAGGGGGCTCCCAGGTGGTGATATGACAAACGGGGGGCTTGGCATGAACTGGAGCGCTGTTCTCCCCCCCACACCCTGTCCCTGCCCACCACCACCCCACAACTCACCCTGCCTGCAAACTCATTTCTCCCCTCACGACTCCCAGCAGTGACCCCATCCCGATATCCAGACTTAGCAGGAACTTCAGGGAGAAGGCAGGGGAAGCAAGGTGAGCTATTTTTACAAGCTCAAAGGAAGCACAGCTTCCAGCCCTCAGCCCTGCCTCACCCTTGACCTTCCATCCACTCTGAACAGGGGACTTCCCCAAAGCCCACCTCTGAGCCTTTGTCCATGCTGTTCTCTGCACCTGAACACACTTTCCTCTCTCTGTGCCTGAGCTGTGCTGGTCATCCTCTAGGCCTCGGCTTCGATGTCACTTCACTCTGTCTTGTTGGGGGCCTGGGGCCCCGTGCTGAATAGGCAGCCTGCCTTCATGGAGCCGTGTAATGTGGGCAGCCTCCTCCAGGAAGGCTCCCCGGCCTCCCAGGCCACATCGGGGGCCTCCAGCCTGCTCCCACGGCCCCCTGGTGTACCACCTTCAGGGGCAGCTCCTCCCGGGTGGTTCTAACTGCCTCCTTCGTGCTCTGTCTCCCAGGAGTGGGAGCATCCTGCCAAGCCCCCGTGGTCTTCTGAGCATGAGTGCGCTATCTGGCTCCCGGATGAGTGACTAAAAATGAACGAATGGCTCGTGCTGGCCGGGGCTGCGTTAACAGTCTTCCTCCCCTGGACTCACGTGGAGAAACCAGAAGAGGGAGGCCCCAAAGAGCCTACGAGAGGCAGGGAGGTGATGTCCCACTAACCTCCACGCCCATCCGCTCTGCTCTGAGGCTGGGGGTACAGGCCCCCTCCAGTCTCTCCCGATTGCTTCCACATCACTGTATTATGAGCTGAGGCTCACAAGCCCAGAGCTTTATTTATTTTTTTTTATGATTTTATTTATTTATTCATTTCTCCCCGCCTTGCTGCTTGTGCTCGCTGGGTCAGCTAACCACGCCGTGCGGGCGGGCTTGCCTTCACCAGGAGGCCCCGGGAACCGAACCCGGGGCCTCCCATATGGTAAACGGGAGCCCTACTGATTGAGCCACAGCCGCTTCCCAAGCCCAGAGCTTTAAAATGTGAGATGGCAAAAAGAAATGTCAGCAGACGGCTCAAGCAGCTTCATCTGGGGCCTCCTTCAAGTCTCCCTTGGAAACATCCCCCACATTGGCCCTCTCCTCAGGAGCCCCAGTGCTACCGCCAGGCCCGTTCCCCCTCACCACTGGCCTGGACGATCAGCAGCCTCCACTCCATCTCCCCAGCTCTGTTCTTACCCCACAACTCACGGCGGCCTGAGTAACCACTGCAAAAGGCTGGTCGGATCCTGTCACTGCCATCCTGGCTTAAGCCCCTTACTGGCTTCCTACAGTCCTTAGACTTAACCCCCCAATCCTCCCTCTGAACCTCTAGGAAAAGTCCAAACTCTAAACACTGGCGCCGGAGGCCCAGCCTGATCTGACACCTGCCAATCACTCCTAGCTCATCTCCATCCCCAATAAAATGACCCACATCTCCCCAGTGCCCCTGTCCTCACGCTCCCTGCCAAAGCCCATGCTGTTCCCTGGGCATGAATTCTGTTCCCAGGCGCAAAATGCCCCCCACTAAATCTCTGCTGACAAACACATCCTTCCAGGCTGGGTACCAACGGCCCCTTGGCAGCTTCCCTTAGCCCCGGGCTCTGAGAGCTGCTGGGAGTGGCACCCGCTGCCGTGGAAAACTGGCCCCCTTGTTCCAAAGTGGGTGGTCTCCTCTCCCCAGCACACCTGGAGAGCAGGAGACCCATCTTACTTATCTGAGGGCTCCCAGGTCGGGACCACAGAGGACACATCAATACACATTGGTTATTGCTGCTGTGATTCAAGCACTCCATAAGCTCCGCGGCCGCCCGGCATCTCATCCTAAGGCCTCACGGTAGTTGGTATTAATAAATAAAACAGCAGGAAAGATGCAGGTGCCTCTGCACCCCCCACCGCCTCCCCAGGCCCCCTCGCTGACTGGAGGCTGGGGCTTGGGGATCACTGTGTGCAGTGGGGGGGGGGCGCCCCCAGACACGAAACAGGAGGTAGGGAGATGTCAGGGCTTCTCAACGGCCTTGAATAATAAAGCAACGTTCCCTCCTGGGACAGGCACCTGAGCACGCAGGACCCTCACGCTCAGCCCAAGGCGACGTTAGTCTTTACCCCAAGGCCACCGTTGGGTCTGCGGGGGACTGAATATGACGCGGATGGAAACCTGGATGGAAACATCTGGAACAGAGCTCCTATCACAAGCAGGTACAGGTTTAGCACAAGGCAGCCTGTGTGGGCATTTAAACATGGGTGGGACACCAAGAAGGGGAGGAGAAGGACCCCTGAGTACCGGCCCCCAAGGGGTGCTGGGCTCTGCAAGGATTTAACACTTATTATCTTAAGAAGAGACTCACCCCCTGAGGTCACAACCTTTGCTCCCCCAACTTCCCCTGGCTGGGCCTCCTGGTCAACCCCAGCTCAGCTCAGAAACCCGCCCTGTGGCTGAGCCGGCCCTGCTTTCTGGGGGGAAGAGAAGGTTGAGGCCACAGCCAGGCTAGGAAGCAGGGCCTTAAAAAAAATCACCAGAGAGGAGGGGCCAGCGGTGGCCTTTGCCACTGAGTCCATGATCCCACACGTCCGAGCGCCCAGCGCCGGCCTAGCCACCTCCTCTGCTCCACCCAGGTGGCCACTGTGACGATTACTTGGGCAAACCCAACCAGCTTCTGGGAAGGCAGGAAGAAAAGACAGAGGGGGACAGAAGATGGCCAGGGTGACCAGGGTCTCAGTCTGACCCCCACTCGCTCCCCTACCCAGAAGGGCTCCATTCTGAGTGGCCGTGGGGTGCCCGAGATTGCTCTGTGGCTGACAGTGTTCCGTGCCCCAGGCAGCGTCAGTTCTCCACGCTGATGGGAGGCTCGGGATAATCCGGGGCTGTCACTCATCCACGAGCCACTCCCTGCTGCCCGCCCATTCACTGCCCAGTCGCTTTGGCTCTCGCCCACAGGAGGAATCTCTTGCTGGAAGCATGGGGCTGCAGGGCCTGCGCTTCGGGGGCTGCAGGACCTACGCTTCGGGGGCTGCAGGGCCTGCGCTTCGGGGGCTGCAGGGCCTGCGCTTCGGGCTCCCTCCAAGCCAGGAACAGGGTGAAGAGCTTGATACCCAGCATCTCACCGATTTCTCAGCACCCAGCGTGCCCCCCATTGTGATTTCAAGTCCTTGATAGGGGGTAACAGTGTCCAAGGCAGATGGAATGGACAGAGGTTGTGACCTTCCCTGGGACCATATAGAAAGCAGTGACGATAACAACAGCAGTGCTGCTGGTAATGATGCAATAATAATAATGGCTGTAGCTTACTGGACAGCAGCTCTATGGCAGACATGCTAAGGCCCTGGCCAGCTTCTCCCATTTGCTCCTCACTACACCTTTGAGGAAGGGAGCACTATTATACTTTTTTTACTAATGAGAAAATGGAGACTTAAAGGTGACGTCCCCTCCCCATTACCCCGTGCTACAAATAAAGACTCAGAGAGGGTAAGCCCTTTGTCTGGGACACATAGCCAGAACCGGAGCCCTTGTTTCTCTGACCTTAAAATTCCTGCTTTTAAACACAGCTCTGTTCCCTCCCCAGGCAAACCTATGTTGCGCCATGCAACAAGAAATGACTGAGCGCATAAGAGGCGCCGGGGAGAGCTGGGTGCTGGGGAGAGAGCAGGGAAGGTGATGGTGCCCAACTCTGACCTTCTAATGGGGGAGAGACAGAGGCTGAAGCATCCATACTCTCAAGGGTGGTGAGGGATGGGAAGGGGACCAGGACAGGATTTCACAGCAGTTTCCCTTCTCTCAGAGACCACAGGAGCCCTCCCGGGAACCCCCAGGTATTAAAACAAGATGCCTTTCCCAGCTGCCCAAAACTTCAGGAACAAAAGGAAAAGACCGACATTCATTGAACAATCACATAAATCATTTCTCTCGCTTAAAACAGCACTGCCACCAGAGGCCGGGCACCGCTGCAGCCAGATGCCCCTGTTCCCCACTCCCACCGAACCTCAGGTTCAACAAAGTTACTCACCTGGCCCAAGGGCCAAGCTCCGGTGCCCCTTGCTTCCCCCTCTGCCAGCTCCCGGCCAGTAAACGTCTCCTGACCTTCCAGCCACAGCGAGGTGGCCAGGGCTGCTCACTCCGGCCCGGCACAGCCTCTGCTTTCCCTCCGTCATGCGGCACTCGGAGTTATCGATTCTGCCACGGGAACAGCCGGGATAATTTCGCTTAGCTTCATATACCTGGCTCTCACGAATTCCTTGGCCAGAAGGTTCTAAAGCTTGCCTCTAAAACATGGGGGAAAGATGAAGCCTGCCTATGGTTGATAATACACTGTACCCTGTCTGTCAAGCCTCCTGTCTGCTATTGAAAGTTCACTATTAGATACTTATTTAAACAGCCTCACAAGGCTTCCGAGGAAAGTGCAGTTACGCATTTTTTCCTCTCCTGGCTGGCATGAACGACTATAGATAAACATCAATTCACTCCTGCAGATCACAGTCACAGCAAATAAATTTTTCAGGAAGCTCAAGATCCACACAAAGGCTTCGCCAAGCTCCCATTTCACACAACATCAATGTTTGGCCTCCAAGAAATAAAAGCTCTAAGGTGTCCATCGGTAGGGCAAAATTATCAATTGTCAAGTCACTTTAAAGAGAGAAAGAAGACCCGGGATTTCAGGGAGACATTTCTTCCTACAAGTTAAAAATAAGTGGATGGACAGTTATTTCGCCTGTAAGTTAACCATGGGGACTTTGCTGTCCATCCCCCGAATTTCCAGCCCTGGCCCAGCTGCAGCCGTGGTAGCCACAGCTCGGCGTGGTGGGTTCCGGGTTCCGGCTGAGTTCAGTGACTTCAGTGACTCAGGCTTCAGGTTATTTTTACTTTCTCAAAGAGGGTTTTTTTTTCCCACCACTTTTAGAAGTGGCAGACGAGGCTTGTCTATTATAAAATATTTGTTGCAAACACACACATACACACGCGCGCACACACTCGCTCGCCACCCCACACATAGTTCCCGTCTGTAAAAATCTCAAGTTGCCATGGTGCGAGGGATGGGAGATGGGGAAGCTGAGACACCCTCCCGGGTGAGCGGAGTTTATGTAACACTCAGGGCCTCATCCTCAGTGGGATCAATTCTGCCAGGGTGGGTGGCAGTCCTCAAAGCTGGGAAATAGAGTAGACTCCATTTTACAGATGGGGAAACTGAGGCCCGGGGGAGCCTAAGGAAGGGAGAGGGAGCACAGAGCAGTGGACTTGGATGGGATTCTCAGCTCTACCTCTTTCCAGCTGAGTGCCTTGGGCAGGGAATTTAAACCAGCCTGGGCCACAGTTTCCTTGTGGGGTCACTGTGAAGATTAGCTTCTAAATCCATATTTGTCCCCTTTAAAGTGGAGCCAATCGCCAGCAGGAACCAGGGCTGGATTTGGCAGGGGGCGGGGGGGGGCTACGTTCTCAGAGTCGGCAGACCCCACCCTGACTAGCTCTGTTGCTTCAAGCTGCAGCCCTTCTTCCAGCCTCAGTTTCCTTGTTCTGTGCAACAAGAACTTGGACTAGTCCTTCTCCAGCGTGAATACGTGATGTGATTTTTCACAACCACCTTGCAAGGAAACAACTGTTATCCCTCAATTCACAGGGAAGGAAACTGAGTCTCAGGGAGATGTGATCTGTCAAAGACCAAGGAAACTCAGACACTCGGCACCGCCGGAAGCCTGGGCTTCTCCTGCCCGACCGCACAGCCCCTGTCAAGACTCCAAGTCTCAGCTTTGGGGTCGGCGAGACCTCTAGCATGAATACTTGGAGACTTCTTCCTGCCCAGATTGAGGAGTCCCCTCTTCCCCAGGGAATCCTAAACGAGGGTCAACGCAAAAAAGACACCCTCTCCTTCAACGTTTTCTAAAGATGCTTTCCCACAAAGCATGTAGAGCAGTGGGTGACAGCTATCTGGGCTTTTCGGAGGTTACAGGCTGGGTGGGCGAGAAATAAAAATGGGGTGAAGTTCCCCAATCCCACCTCCCGCTGTGGCCCCGCTGCATTTCATGCTGACCGCAGGGGACTTCAGGGGGACAGTGCAGGCTGTCGGTTACACTGACCTTGGCCTGTGCCGCCCCGGCTGCGTCTCCTCCAGGCCTTCGTGGAAAGGGCACGGCTGAGTGAGGAACTCCTCCTTGGCAGCTTTCTCCCTGTGAATCTCACTTCCCTCCCTCATCAGGAACAACAAGGCCCACTTCCCAGGGTTATTTATCACCTGCTGCCTCTCACGGTATCAGGCAATGTGCCCAGGGAAGTGGGCTCGGGACCATTTGGGGTGAGTCTATGAGGGTTCTCTCAGACGTGGAAACTGGGGCTGAGAGTGGCAGAAGTTCCCCACCCAAAGTCCCTAAGAGCTAAGGCACAGCCAGGTACAAACCTAAGTCCACGGGACTCCATATCCTGCGCCCGGTGCCCCAGGAGACTGAAGGAGCTAATCCACGGAAAGCCCCGGCACACAGGAGATGCTCAATAAGTGTTGGTTTGTGTCTGCTTTGGAACCGCTGCTTGGTGATGGTGTTTCTCAGCTTCTCCCTAGATAGGCAGGGGAAGGGATGGCAGCTGAAAGCTAGTCTTGGAGATTAAAAAAATGGAAAGGAAAGGAATAGTCGGTGTCTCTGTAAAGCCGATCTGGTTGTGGCACACTGGAAAATCCACGAACTAAAGTAGGGGAGGATGTGTTTTTAACACTGGGAGCCCACCCCCCACCCCGGAATACCCTGGCCTCTAAGGCACTGGGTCAGGGAGGATTTTGTTCATGCTCCACCGCAACATACAAGATGCTGAGCCTGAGGAACAGAGAGGTGTGGGGCCTCCCCCAAGTCACCGAAAACCAAAGCACAGACACACCTCATCTGCCCTCACTGAGAGCTGTCACCCCTACACCAATGAATGCTCTGAATTCCTCCACCTCTATGAAGGCCCTGGCCACAGCTACACGTGTGGGCCCCGATATCTCTTGCCAGGATGACCCCCCCAGCCTTGTCACTGGCCCCGCTTGGGGCTCGCCATTTTGATTTCTCACCCACCCCACTCCACGCAGCAGTCACAGGGAGTGTGACGGTTGATGATATACTCAGCCACTCTAGCCCTCAGTCTCTTCTTCTGTTAAATTGGTACAACATTCCCTGTCCCATGGATATCCTACAGCCCTTATGGGGAGGAGGCAAAGTGAGATCACCTCCCTACAACGTATTATCTAACATGTCTTTATTTAATTTCTTTTTCAGAAGGAGAAACTGAAGCTTGGAGAAGAGAAATCACTTGTCCAAGACTACAGTCTGGTGACCTGCCGAGCAAGGACTCCCTTCCCAGGCTGCCAGACTTTGCCTCTAGAGCCTGTGCCCTTGACCACCGCATCACAGGGCAGAAGATGTCTAAGAGCAGCAAAGCACTAGACAAATCAAAGGAACTGCTACCCTCACTACAGATCCCAGAGCCAGAAGGAGTCTGGCATGCAAGTCCCTTAACCTCTCTGAGCCTGCTTTCCTCCCTGCAAAATGGTGGTATCACACCCATCTACTTCGCAGAGCTGTTCTGTCAACATATATCAAGGTGCCTGGCACGTAGTAGGGCTTCAGTTCATTGTATTTTTAAATATTTAATGAAGTGCTTTCAAGTCCTTTTTTTTTGGAAATTAAATTAAACTTTTAATTTTGAGGTCATTACAGAGTCACATGCAATTGTAAAAAATAGGGACATCTGGTATACCATTCCAAACCCAGCTTCCCCCATGGTAACACTTTGCAAAACTTGAATGAGCACAATACGCAACCACAACACTGACCTTGACACTAGGATGCCCCTTGTTGCCCTTTCAGAACCACACTCACCTCCCCTCCCCCAGCCCCCAGCCCCTGGCAACCACTAATCTCTTCTCCATTTCTACAGCTTTGCCATTTGAAGATTATAAAAATGGAATCATACAGTATGTAACCTTTTGGGATGAGCTTTTTCCACTCAACGTAATTCCTTCAAGATTCATCCAACACGTGTTATCAATAGGCAGTTCCTTTTCCTTGCTGAGTAGTACTGTGGATATACTAGTCTAATCATTCACCATCAAAGGACGTCAAGGTTGTTTCCAGTTTAGGGCTATTACAAATAATAGTGCAACAAACATTCATGTGTCAGTTTTTGACTGAACATAAGTTTCATTTCTCTGGGCTACACTTCTTCATTTTTAAACCCAACAGGCACAGAGTTTCATTCATTCATTCATTCAACAAGTATTTATTGAGCACCTAGTCATGTGCCAGGTGCTGTTCGAGGCACTGGGGATAAAGCCACAAACAAGGCAGACAAAGACCCCCACCCTCAAGGACAATGCAAAACCAAATCACTGAACAGATGACATCGCAAAGCCTGTTCAATAGCAATACACAAAGAATGAAAAGAGTTCTCTGATAAACGATAAAATTAGTGGCTGCTTTCATGAGCCAGGCCAAGTACAAAGCCTGTTGATACATTTTCTCAAGGAAAAGCATTACCTTCTAGTTAAACATGCATTGCTGGTGGGCTAGAAAGCTGCATGGCAACTCTTCCTTCAGGCTCGTTCCTTCAGAAGGTCCTTGTTAGGGAGGAATAAGCCTAAGATGTCCCTATTTCATGGGCTTTAAAGCATCTTACTTCGTACCTCAAAGCACAATGAATAATGTTTCTTGTGCACCTGCCGTGTTCAGCATCCTTCTAAGAACTTGACACACATCATCGCTTTTACTTCTCTTAAACAACCCTGTGAAATAACTGCACTTTTACCCCATTTTACAGAAAAGGAAACAGAGGTTCCAAGAGGTCAAGCAACTTTCCAAAGGGCTTATGCCTGGGAAGGGCAGAGCCAGGATCTGAATCCAGGAGGACAGAGAGAGTGATTTGATGGCCTGAAAAAGAAGCCCTCTTCCCCTCTCGCTTCCATGCCAGGTTGTGTGATGTTAAATGCCAGCACCGCCCCCTTTCTAAGGGCCCTGGGAAGGGACCGGTTCCATTATAAACTGGACAGTTCCTCATTAACATTGAAGGGCCTAAGAGCCAATCACCTCAATCAATATGTTCTAAGCTCTCATCATTATACAAAGAAATTATTAGGTCAGTGGAACCTATTCCCTTTGCTCAAAACACTTCCCTCCTCGACTCACCTCAGGCCACGCAAGCCCAGAGGCCAGTGGGCTGAGCACTTTCTCCATCAATGAAATAAACTTCATCTTAAGTCCTGAACTCCTGACCTCCACTGCTCTCATGACGATAAAAATGCCAGCCATGATATAATAGCAATATTTAACCTCTGGTGTCGCCAGCGTCTTCTGCGGGAGCAGAGAGCTTGCTCTTTCTTGCTGACAGGGGTGGGCCATTACCGTGGCTATTATTAGAGAGGTTAACTAGGAGAGCCTCAGGAATTATGCTGCTGGAGTCAGGCTGGGCATGAGGTGGGAGCCTCTGGCTTCTGCCCCGGCCATATCTGTGATGCTGATCCCAGACCTCACGCCATTTGAGACGTCTTCAAAACCAATGCCGGACACAGTAGAGGTGCTCTGCCAACATTCACTACGTGGCAACACCCTGGGCACTGGCTCTGGGCAGGTCCTGGCTGGAAGGTGGGGAGACAGCAGGGACAAGGAGACCGCTCTGAGCTTACACCCCAATGGGGAGACAGGCCCCAAGCCCAGTGAACAGCCCAATACCCATTACACATTGTGATAGCCTCTGGGAAGAGAACAATGGGGTGCTGATAGAAGAATAAAGGGTCAGTGCTCATAGTAACATTATTCACAGTAGCCAAAAGGTGGAAACAGCCCAAATGTCTGTCAATGGATAAATGGATAAACAAAATGTGATCTATCCAGACAGTGGAACACTACCCTGCCATAAGAAACAATGAAATTCTGATGTATGCTACAACATGGGTGAAACTTGAAGACACCATGTTGAGTGAAATAAGCCAGATGCCAAAGTAGAAATATTGTATGATTCCACTGAATATGAAATATCTAGAATAAGCAAATTCATAGAGATGGAAAGCAGATTAGAGGTTACCAGGGGCTGGGAGTGGGTAATGGGGAGTTATTGTTTAATGGGTGGAGTGTTTCTGTTTGGGGTGATGAACAATTGTGGAAATAGATAGTAGTAATGATTGTTTAAAAAAAAAAGGGGGGGGGGAGATGTGCTGGAGAGAAAATGGTCGGAGAAGGCCCCACTGGGGAGACGGGAAATAAAGAAGACCGTCAGGGAAGAACATTCTGGGCAGAAGGAAAGCATGTGCAAAGGGGCTGAGGCACAAAGCAGCTTAGAATATTTCAGAAACCAAAAGCATTTAAGGACTCTCTCCGTCTTTGTCTTCTTCCATGCTCCCCCTCACTCACTCCCATCTACACTGGCTTCTGGGACGTTTCTCAAACCTTTCAAGCCCATTATCCCTCTGGAGAATGCCGGGAACACTCTTCCCCTCCTCACCTCCAGCTTTCTGCAAGGCATGTGCTGGTAAATGTTTATAGAACGACTCTCTATGGTGCTTGACGATTTCTACAATGTAAATACTCTCACCAGGGCTGACACGATGTCACTGAACAAGGAGCTGGGAAGACATGCACAACCAGCTCTTGTGAGCTGATATAAGCCAACTCCAGCAAACCACTGGCTGGCTCCCTCGTATCACTCAGGTCTTTATATGTTACCCCATAAGAGAAACCTTTCCTAATCCCCCCATCAAAACAGCACCCCTTAATCCCCGCTCTCTTCCGTTTTACTTTACTTCACCATGTAAACTGATTTGTGTTTTGGAGGCTGAGGGGGTGGGATGGGGTGAAGACCAGAGGGCACGAAGGCCCAGGCTGGGAGCCAGCTGGGCCTCGAGGCCTCCCCAGATCCCTAGCACCTGGGCGAGGCCTCTGCAGGAGGCAGCACGGAGGGGACAGACACTCGGGCCGTCTGCCAAGCCGCCCGCCACGTGGCTCCTTATTATACAGTGCAGCCGCTGCTGCGAAGCCTTTGCAGCCACTCTCATGCCGTTTTGCTTTTAAAATAGAAGTTTCCTGTGAAATTGCAAATAATTCATCGCTGAGAGTCCTTAAAACGTTCACAGGTATTTAAAATGCTATATAATCAAGTTCGCAAAAATATAAAGTGTAAGCGTTAAAATACTTTAATGTTCTAATTAAAACAGACCACTTATGCCCTGGCTCTGCCTCCTGTTTACTATTTCCGTAATAGCCGGTGGCCTGTTCTAGAAAAAAAAAATTTTTTTTTAATTGGCCTTAAAAAAAACAGAAAAGGAAAAGTTAAGTTTCTTCTCTCCAGTGGCGCACTGATGAACTAAGAGTCGTGCTCTGAGTCGACAGGTTGCTGACTGCTGAGGGAGGTGGGCTTCTGTGGGCCCCTCCAGCTGCCCCCCTGGAAAGAGAGCATGCTGGGCAGGAACGGGAGGAAAAGGGAGCCAGAAAACCCCTATGCCTCGGTTCCGAGAATGCTGACAAGCCCAGGCCCCACACACCACCCACCCTCACCCCCAGACCTCCCTGCTGCAGGCCAGGAGGGAAACCATATTTAATCTAAGGCTCAAAGATGAGACAAGGGCACTTCTGGCAGGAGGAACACTGGGCTCTGGCCAGCACGGCCACAGTGCTTTTGCTCCCATGCTGCCCCCTCTCCCTTCCCCCTGCAAACTTCTACTCAGCTCAAATGTCACCTCCTCAGGAAAGCCTGCCCAGAACACCTCCCACCCCAGCACTCGAGGAAATCCTCCTGTGGGAAGTGGTGCCTAGGGGCAGCTTGTAGTGGGCCATCGTCCTGTCCCAAGCAACCACGAATGAACAGGCTCTCTGCAAGCTGTCGACGGCAGCCCCTGACCAGCAGCCTGGCCTCTCCTTCCCACCTCACAGCCAGCCCAGAGGTTCCTGATGTGGCAACTCCCTCGTGCTCCCCTTTCATAGCACTTAGCACCATCTGCAATCATAGGTCATCAAGGGTTTGCTTGTTCAGCGTCCCCTCCTCCTCTAGGCTTTCACCTCCACAAGACAGATGCCAGGCAGGTGCCCAGGGCCCATTCAGTGTGTGACACACAGCAGGTGCTCAATAAATAGCATAGAACAGCATCTCTCATCTTCCTCCTGAATCCTGGCCTTTTCATGTAAAGTGTTTCATAGTTGGCTCATTCATTCATTCATTCAACACCACTCCTTCCCCCCAAAGGAGACTGTGGGGCTCCCAACCCAAAAGGCCATAAGGCTCTGGGCCTTGGGTCCCTGGAGGACCAGGCTCCAACATTTCTCTCCGTCCTTCATGGTGTCCTTCACCAGCCAGCCCTCTAGTCCTTGTTCTGAAACGCCCCTCCATCCACCTTCCCTTCCTTCCTCACTCCTGCCCTCGTTCTGGGCTGTTTCACTCTTCCCCTCACACACTGGCTGCTCCCTGGCTGGTCTCCTGTTCCCACCGAGCCTGACAGAGTGGTCCTCAGCCAGGGCAACTGTGTCCCCCGGGGGACATTGGGCAACATCTGGAGACATTTTTGGTTGTCACGACTAGGGGGAGACAACTGGTATCCTGTGAGTAGAGCTCAAGGGTGCTGATAAACATCCTACAATGCACAGCACAGCTCCCACTACAAAATGGCCCAAAGTGTCGATAACGCTGAGGTTGAGAAGTCTTGTGATAGAAGGATCTTTTAAGTGTAGCTCCAAGTATCTTGCTCCCCTGATCAAGCACCTTCCATGGCTCCCCATGGCTCACCAAGTTATCTGGCAGCCACTGTTCATGACATCCAAAATCCTGCATTCTCCCAGCCTCAATGCCCACATCTTCCTTCCACACACCAGTCAAATGGGCCCACTGGCTGCTTCCCAGGCGTGGCCTGGCCTTCCCACCTCCAGGCCCTTACCCATGCCGTATCCGCCTCCTGGAGTGCCTGCCTCCTCCCCCTCCCTGCCCATCAAATCTTCCTGCTTTCAAGGCTTGTTTCAAATGCCCTGACCTCTGTCCCCAGGCTCCCTGGCTGATCTAACTGCTGCGTCTCCTCTGTCCCCACAGCTGTGCTTCAACTTCCCCCAGGCTGCCCGCTTCCTCTGTTCACCTCTGGTCACTGCTGCTCATTGGTTCTCTCACAGTCTTTGGAAACAAGGTCTCACTTGGGTCTCCCCACAACAGACCCCAGTAGAGTATTAAACGCACACGAGGGTGTTCAGGGTCGTCGGATTATGTCAAGTACCTCTTCCCTTTGAAGTTTCAAATTCAGGAAACTCTCTAAACACAATACCTCTCCGTTGACTTTATGACACACTGTCATTTTCTACTTTTTCCCTTTTCTCTCTTTCCCCTTCATCTCAGCTCGATGCAGACACCTGGACACATGCTACCCGGATGCCTGTTGTCCCACCTAGATGCCCACCCCCACCCCCAGTCTTCCCAAAGACACATCTACCCTTTTGTGGTAGGTTGAATTCAAATGACAAAATATTACATTCTCCATGCTGAAAACCTAAAACCTCCTTAAGAAAATGAAGCACAAAAACCAACTATAATCTCAACCCTCAAAGAAATAGTGTGAAACCTACCAGGACCCTTCTGCTCAGGGGGTGAAGGAGCTGGGGTATCTGTACATCAGGTCCTGAGAAATGAGGGCTGTTCCTGGCACTTCCGGCAGAGTGGCCTCCTTTGGTTCTGGAAAAAGCCCCAGTAACAGAGATGCAGCTGCCAGCAGGTGGGAATTTGAAAGGTCCGAGGGGAAGGGGCAGGGCGGCGCCTGCGCCTGCTGGTCTGCCTTCCTCTGCTCGCGTGCAAGGCTGCACAGTGGACGCTGGCTGAGCACCGCCCCTGCACCAACAGCCCCCCACCCAACAGCCTGCGATTCTCATTTGGGTTCTCCTCCCTACCTCACCCCATCCCCTTCAAACTGTCACGAACATCCATGGTGCTTCTTGGCCAGCTGGCCTCAGAGTCTCCTCCTGTGGGTGGAGAAGCCCCCTCCTCACATGAGTCTCAGTGGGAGACTGAGCTGGTTTCTGTTGCTTGCAATTATGAGTCCTGACTGGTACACCCACCCTGGGTGGGGACCCTCCTCCATCCTAGGGGTGGAGCTCAGGACCCAGGACTCGGCCAATGAGCAAATCCATTTCTCTGGGCAGAAAGGTTCTGCTTTTTTAACTACACTGTATGTGCTGCTCAGCGGCGGCTTTAATCCACCTAGCAATGTCCTGGGGATGTTTCCCTGGGACAGTAAATATCAACTGGTCTTTCCTTCCTTTAAAAAAAAAGTGCCTGCTTTTTAAAAAATGAAAACAAAATCAAATGAATTTGATTTGAGAGAATTTGAGAAGCCCCTTAAGAAAGCTAGAATCCTGGGGGGTGCTTGCAAAACTTGGCTGGACATTCTGGGTGGACACTAGCTGGAGGCAAACCAGAGAAGTGGCGCCATCATCACTGCAGTAGCCCATCAGAAACGTTCATGGATGGCGAGAGCTGGTCTTGGGTCCTAGACACCAACTCCACTTCCCAGAAATGCTCCCATAACCAGGGGGTCCTTTATTATTCATTTTATACCTACAGCTATAACAGCTCCCATTTATTGAACAATTACTGTGTCAGGAGCTGTACCAAGCACTCGACATCCACATCACTGAGTCTTCACAACAACTCTATGAAAGCTATTGTCAGCAGCATCTCCATTTTACAGGTAAGGAAATGGTGGCTCAGGGAAGCTTACTAGCAGTAATACTAGTAATAATAATAACTCAGATTTGTTGAGTGCTTACTATGTACCAGGAATGGTTTTAAGTGCCTTACATTATATTGACTTATTGCATTCATTTGTTCAACAGATCCTTAATGAGCACCTACTATGTACCCACAGCGGTTTCAGGTCCTAGGAAGATAGTAGTAAGGAAAACAGATTTTAAAAACATCCCTGCCCTCCTGAAGTGACATTCTAATGGGGGAGAGGGAATCAGTGAACAAGATAAATGGGTCAATATATATAATATGTCTAATCATGGTTAAGTGCTAAGGAAGAAAAAATAAAGCAGGGAAGGGAAATGTGGGCAGAGAGAAAGAATATGTGCATGTGCATGCTGTCAAATTTTAGTTAGGAGGCCCGGGAAGGTCTTACTTTTGAGTAAAGACAGATGAAGTGAAGGAGGGAGTTCATGCTGGTGTCTGAGGAAAGAGGTTAACAGCAAGTGCAAAGGCCCTGAGGTGGGAGTGGGCATGGTCTGTTCGAGGAACAAGAGGAAGTCCAGATATCATCGTTCTCATTTTATAGAGGAAGAACTGAGGCCTGGAGAACAGCAGTGACTTGCTCAAGGTCACCCAGCAAGCAAGGAGGTGCCAGTTCGAGAACCCAGGACTTCTGACACACAATCAGATGGCTCTTTCCATTGAGAGCCTTCGGTGAGCAATTACCGTGCCCCACAAATGGATGAAGATGCTGTGAGGGGGATGGATGTGGCTCAAATGGTTGGGTGCCCGTCTCCCACATGGAGGGACCCGGGTTCGATCCCTGAGACCT
The DNA here is from genome assembly GCA_026826555.1 of Tolypeutes matacus. NCBI lineage: Eukaryota > Metazoa > Chordata > Mammalia > Cingulata > Chlamyphoridae > Tolypeutes > Tolypeutes matacus. The sequence continues at coordinate 8,162,207 of JAKSZT010054518.1, read as the reverse complement.
CCCGGTAAAAAAAAAAAAATAAATAAATAAATAAAAAATAAAATATATATATATATAAAAGATGCTGTGAGAGCCCGTATGTCACCAAGGAGGGCTGCCAAGTGAGGTGCCTTCCCACGCTGGCCCAAAGCCATGCTCTGAGCTCTCAGACCATACCACATACACATTCACAGATCCATGGACACACACACTCACAGCAGGCCCTTCTGCCCCTCAACAAAGCAGGTGCGAGAACAGTGCTGCTGAGGGATGTGTGAATATGAAACTAATAAATAAGGCCACCTAATCAATGGTTCTTGTGAGCAGAGCACTGGGGAATGAGATACTGCTGCTCATGCCTGGGAAAATCCAGCTCCTCCAAGTCCCACCAAGGCCACTACCTCCATCCCAGCAACCAAGAGGACAAGAGAGCTGGGCAGAGTGGGGAGCTGTGCCCTCGCCATGGGCCAGCCGTGTAACGTGGGAAAACCACCGCCCCTCTCTGAGCCTTGTCCAGAGAACAGGGGTGGTGACAGCAGTCCTTGCTCCAAACACCCCTGCAGAGCCACGATGGTGTATGTCACAGTGTCATAAATGGTGTGGACAATTTTGAGTAGACAGTACGTGCCTATGGTATAAATTCAGAGGCTACAAGAGGGTAGAGAGAAGAAAGTCAGTATTCCATCCACCCAAGCAACCCTTCCCAGGGGCAACCAATGTTGGCAGTTCTTATGAGTCCTTCTAGAAAATTCTGTATCAAAACTTAAGTCTGATTTGTTTGCGCACACAAAGAGCAATTTGTCTGAGGTCACAGCTTATAAAAGGCAGCATTAGGACTTGAAGGCCCCAAATCTATTTGATTCACGTCCCAAGTCCCTAACTTCTGCACCTCCCTATTTCTAGCTCTTCCAGTTGAAGAAAAGTCTGAAGGCCCAGTGCACAAAGTGAGATTCTGTCACAAATAGTATCTCGGTTCCTGTGGGACCAGCCCTGTAGGCTTGGGACTACAAACCCTTTGAGGCCGGGACCCTCGCTGGCCCCTCCTCTTCCTGAGTCACCTGGACACAGGCCAGAATGGCCCAATCCATCCACTTCACCACACTCCACTACTGTGTCCGGGTCCGAGCCTCCATCCCACGTGCTGGGACAGCTACAGTAGACTCCTCACCAGGGTTCCAGCCCTACTGTCCACTCTCCTCAGAGTGAGCTTTTCCAATGCAAAACTGAGCAAGTCACTCTTCTGCTCAAAAAGTTTCCAAGGCTCCTCAATGCACTGTAGATAAAACCCAACTCCTTCCCCTGCCTAATCCGGCTTGTTTACCTTTCCAGCCTTCTTTCCCATTGCTCTCCCCCGTGTTATCCCTCCTCCAGCACTCCAGCCTCCGAGTTTTTGCACAGGCTCTTTCCACTTCTTTTCACTTGCGTCCTCCAAAAGACCTTCCCTGAGCACAATTGAAATTAGGTGCTCTTGTTATTTCCTCTCACAGCCACTTCCTCTCTGCTTCTCTCACCCACTTAAGAGTGTTCTTGTTCTTTCCTTACTATCTGGCTCCCTTGACTGGAATGTAAGCTCCAGGAGGGCAGGAACCGTGCCTACCTCCGTAATGGCTTCATCCCTGACGGCTGCAATGTGAGCTCAAATGTTTGTTGAATAAACAAAATGACAAAAAACCACACCCCTTCCCCTGACAATGAACCTTCTATACATTCGATTTACTCATCCCCCCCACTTCTACATCATCATTTTGAAAATCTTGGAGGGGAGGGCTGGAAACCCAGCTACACCCAGAGCTAAAATACCTTTGCCACCCTGGGCACTGGTTGGACTCTCTTTGTTTCCTCCCTTATTCCTTGCTGTTTACATTAAGCAGAATTTCTTCATTGGCAAATAAATGCTTTTTCCATCAATAACCATGGTTGACTAAATCAAACCTTTAGCTGCTGCTCTTATCTCTTAAACAGACCCATGGATTTCCCAACTAACCAGAAGGAGAATCAAACACTGCCATTGAGGTGGGAGATAATCTGGTCAATTTCTTCCAGGAGGAGGGATCTGGGTGGGAATTTGCATACGGCCCCCAAAAAACAAACACTCTTGTAAATAAAGCCGCCCTCCATCCTGTCTCCACAATGCCACTCTTATTGAGTGAGTCAGGTGTTTGGCTGATTAAAAATTGATCCATTTCAAAATCTAATCAACAGAATAGGATTCTTTCATATGTTATCAAGCGAGCTGCTGACATCGAAAACCAAACCTGTTATTAACCCATGAACTCCAGTGACCCACTCCTCGCTGCCCTGTGGAACCGTAAATTATTCAGTGGTCCAAGACCAGGCCTAGCAAGCCTGATGGATTTAGACTGGGGAGGCAGTCCAGGGGGTTCAGGTCGATGGCGTGGCCCCATCAGTCCCCGAGGGCTGAGTTTGAGACCCTTGGGGTCTGCAAGCCATGACTGTGAATACGTTAGCACGTCCGACTGGGCCTTTGACATAGGGCCTTTCCCAACTCCCTGAGCAGGGTGGGCAAGCTGGCTTGGGCCGTGGAGACCCGGGGGCTTCGGGAATGACATTATTTCTAATTCCCAAGTTAATAAATTATTTTCCTTGAACTACAGAAAAGAAAAAATAAATAAAGACGAGGGGACCGTGGCTGCATTTTGCAAACAATTAGGGACAGGCAATACAGTCAGTTCAAATATTTTACCTCCTTGTGCAAGGAATAGCTCTGTTGCAATGGGACTGTTTAAAAGAGGAGATAAAAAAAACCTTCCACTGGCTGTTTACGTGTCTAGCGGGGCTCGGAGGGGTGATGGGCTTTCTCGCCAACTTCTAGACTCATTGACCTTGAATTAAAGCCTTGTTAAGAGCCATATCTTAAAAAATAAGAGCAGAGTAAATAAAGGGCTGTTGTTTTTTTTTTAAAGACCCGCACATACTAGCGCTAAAGTTTCCATCCTGCTAAGCAAGCAGGAAATCCAGAGGCAGCAAAGGCTGCACTTGGCATTCTTATTTTGGGGCCCATATTCATCGGCTGACCTGATTAGAAGGAAGGAGTTAGGAGGGAACAACGTGAAAGACTCAGGGAGGGCTGGAAAGAGACTAGAAAGTGGGAGGAGGAGGCTGAGCCTACTGAAGGTTGGTTGGGAGGTGGCTGGGGCTCTGAGCCTCTGGGAGTCCCCAGGAGAGTATAGACACCATGAGCTGCTTGGAACAGGTGCCGGGGGAAACACCGAGGTTCGGTGGGCTCAGCAGGCAAACAGAGTTAGAACATATCCTAGCTGCGTGGGCTGGGGCAAGTGACTCAGCCTCGCTCGGCCTCAGTTTCCTCATTCATTACATGAGGATCATAAAGCATCTGTGCATTTTTAAGTTCTCCAGGTAATCTCTATACGGTGAGTGGCACATGGGAATTACTCCAATGCTCAGCAAACAGCAGCTACTGTTGTTGTTAATGTTATTATTATTATGCCAAGCATTTTGCACTCCTTAGAGAGGAAGTGCTTGATCAAGTCAGTGGCTAATTAGCACCCTCCTCAACTGCACACTTCCAACGCCAGACTACCTGGCTTTGCTGAGAATGATTATCAGAAAATGCCTCAGCAAGAACTCCAGAAAGCTTGAAAGCCAAAGTCCAGGGTCTGAATCCCAGCTTGGCCACTTTCTAGCTGTGTGTCTTTGGGAAAGCAAATTCACCTCTCTGAGCCTCACTATTCTCATCTTTAAAATGGGATGATAATAATACCCATTTGTGGAACTCAGCAGAGTGCCTGGCACATAGTAAGCCCTCAGTGAATGCTGCCTATCATTATCATCATTAGTATTATTCACTCAGTAGCCACTTGATAAATAGAGATGACTTTGTTCATTTACTGGTGAGAGTTCAAGGTGGTGGGGCCTCTTGTTGGGTCACCTTGGGCAAGTCGCTCTGCTTCTCTGAGCCCCAGATTTCTCTGATCAGGACAGATAATGAGACCTGTAAGCTCCCTATCTGGCGTGGTCACTGCCCTATTCCCTCAGGCGAGAACAGCGCCTGACCTACAGTAAGCATTCAGTATATTTGCTCCACGAGTTTTCTCCCAGAAAACATCTGTGCCCCACACAAACAATCAGTAGCAAATGGATGTAGAAGAAGGTAAAGATCATTCCTCAGGCCCAAATGCTGGCCCCAAACCCTGAGGACTCCACTTTGCTGAGGGGACACTCTGGGCCCACCCATCCTAAACCACCCTAAAACACCACCCAAGACAGCTTCCATGCCAGGAGGCCAACTCCCTGCCCAACAAACTCTCACAGACCACCAAAAGCCCTCTCTTAAATAATAATATATTTATAAGTCTCTCCTCAAAGCAAAATCATCCTCTGAAGGCCCCGAGACCCAATCGTATCGATCCTGTCTGGCTTCTCTGCACAGACCAGGTTTGCCTGCCCATCCGGTGCGGCCTGGAGACCCCAGGGATGCCCAGCAGCAGCCAGGAGGAAAAAGAACTCAGACCTGCCATCCAAAGTCAGGGTGAAAGTGGCTCCTTCTGGCAGGGGTCAGGGCAGGGACTCCAGCTGGCACTAAAGTCTCTGCCCGTCACTGCCTCAGGCCCAGGCCAGCCTGAGCAGAGAAGACCCGGGGGAACCCAATGAATGAACCATGAGTCCCTGAGGCTATGGCCGGGCAGGAATCTGGGGAGATGACAGTTCTAGGAGCCGTGCATGGTTTGAGCCATTGGGCACCTCAGGGCAACAAAGGATCCGGGCCCAAGCCAGGCCCTCCTGCTGCTGGGGCCGCCCTCTACTGTTTACCTGCTGCCTGTTTTCCTCATGACAGGCCTTCCAAGAACTCCAGACAGAAATCAATGCAGCTGGCTCACGGTGCCACAACCCCAACTTTCCCTCCTGCTGCCAAAGTTCAGCTGCCGGTTCCTGTAAAGCTCAGGCAGGCTTTGAGCTGAGCTGAGGGGCAGCCCAAGGTAGGGGCATCTCCTCAGCCCCCGGACCAGGCTGAAGACTCCGGGAAGGCTAGTCGGGGAGCAGCAAGGAAGAATTTTATCCTACCCCCACCTTCTACCTAGCACAGAACAAAAATTGTCGATGGCCCCCGAGCATTATACTCACCTCAGGAGTTTGCCCTAAAGCCTTGAAGTCCTGGCTCTGAATCATGAGGGAGGCAGGGATGGGAGGGGTGGGGTTGCCAAAAATTCAGAACCTCAGCCAGCCCCTAGGATTCAGTTTCAAGAGGTCCGGGGTGGGGGCCAGCAATCTGTGCCTTAGCAAGCCCTTCATATATTCCAGCGAGCAGCCAAGCTGAGAAAGACTGTGAGCAGATTCAGCTTCGGGCTGCTTATCACCGAACTGCTCAGGAGAGAGAAGAATTGGAATTAAAGGATTGCCAGATAAAACACAAAACACCCAGTTAAACTTGAATTCAGATAGATAACGGATAACTTTTTTACTATAAGTATGTCCCACAGATAGCATAGGACATATTTATGCTAAAATTAGTCATTATTTTATCTAGAATTCAAATTTAACAAAGTCCTGTGCTTTTCTTTTTCAAAAGTTGGCAACACAAACTGAAAACCATTTGCCATCCCACACCATAGGATTACTAACATACACTGCAGCACAGCCACATACAGAAATATTACACAGCCACTAAATGAGTAACAGCCAACACAGCAGGCGCTGGTCCACATGCCTTAGCATATTCACTCAGGTAATCCCCCAAATAACAGAGGTCATCGCCGTTACTGTCCGTTTTACAGATGAGGAAACTGAAGCAGAGAGAAGTAAAGTCACTTGGCCAAAGTCACACAGGCAGAAAGTGGCAGAGCTGGGTATTAAACTAAGTCAGGTATCAGGGCCAAGTGCATATGTAATCACTTCACTCAACCGTTCACTAAGTTAAAAAGTAGGTGATAAAAGATTTAGAAGACTAGATCATGTAATCCAGTGTTAAGTGGAATAATATTTATGGCATGATTCCATTTCTATATAAAGTCATATATAAATACATTTAAAACAATTAGGGGAGAAGGTGTAGCTCAGTGGTTGAATGCCTGCTTCCCATGTACGAGGTCCCTGGTTCAATCCCTGGTACCCTTTAAAAAATGAAACAATTAGAAGATCACACACAGCTAGTAGAAGTGTAAACTAGTACAACCACTTTGGAAAACTGTTTGGCAGCATCCAGTAAACCTAAACTTATCCCTCCCCATAACCCAGCAATTCCACTCCTCAATATATACCAGTAGTTCTGAACCAGGGGAGACTGGGCCACCCTCTGCCCTCCAGGAGACACTGGAGGCACTTTGGGTTGTCACAGCTGGAAGGGGAGCCTTATTGGCATCTAGTGGGTAGAGGCCAGGGATGCTGCTAAACATCCTGAAATGCTCAGGACAGTCCCCACAACAAAGAATTATCTGGCCCTGAAATGTTAATAGACCCAAGGAAAACGTGTGCACGTGTGCACCAAGGGACACCCACACCCCCATATTCCTAGCAGCACTCTCCATAAGAGCCCCAAACTGGAAATCACCCAAATGTCCATCAATGGGAGAATGGATGAATAAATTGTGGTATGCTCACACAACAGAATACTAAACAGCAGTGAGAACGAAAGAATTGCAGCTACACACAGCAATGTGGATAAATCTCAGGAACATAATGTTGGCAAAAGAAGCCGGACGCCCAAGAGGCCTCCTGTGTGATTCCACTTACATCAAGTTCAAAAACAGGCAGAACTACCTTGCCATGAGAAGTCAGGATGGTGGTTGCCCTAGGGAGGTTGGCAGTGACTGGAAGGGCTTCTGGGGTGAGGGACAGAGGTGTCCTATCTCTTGATCTGGTGATGGCTCGACGGGTGTGTTCAGGTTGTGACATTCATTGAGCTGGACACTTACAATCTGGAACCTCTTCTGCATTTGTTACGCTTTGGCAAAAAGTCTAAAGAAACTGGGATAAAGATTTATCCAGGGAGCAGGAGATTTTTATTTTCTTCTTTTTGCTTATCTGTGCTTTCTACAATTGCCACACTGAGCATGTCTTGCTTTTTTAATGAACGAGGAGGCTGACAGCAAATGCATTTACTCATTCATCAAAAATGTGCTGACCCCTGCAATGTGTTGGCCCCAGCACTGGACACTGGGGACAGGAGAGTGTCCCTGTCCTCAAGGAGCCCACAGTCTTTGAGGGGGTGGAGAGAGGTTGTAAATAAAACCAGGGTCTGTAAACTGGCAGTCCCAAAGGCCGCAGCCAGCCAGCAGCCAATAGCCCAGTTATTTTAATCAATTTTACTTCCCTGCTGGCAGGGCCTGGTCTCCCCAGCTGCCCAGCACAGCCCCCTCCCTACCCCCCCACTTCCTCCTGCTTCACCCCAAGATGAATCCTCCCTTTAATGTTAACTGCCTGCCCCTGTGCTCAGGGAATTTGCCATTCTCTGAACTGAATACTGCAGCCAGCACATTACCAGGATCATAAAAGCAGAGGAAACAAAGCTGTGTGGGAGCAGGGAGGGCCAGGGGGGAGGTGAACAGAAACACAAACACAGAAATGTGGGCAAAATACGACCATATAAATAGAGCAAGGTGTGGTCATCCTTGGGGTGGAGGAGTGGCCAAAAGGGGAGACCTAATGGGAAGTGATGCCCGAAGTGGGTGGTGACAGATGAATAGGAGTCCACAAGATGGGCCAGTATGGAAAGCTATCATGGGCAGAGGGAACAGAATGGGGATGGGAGGAGATAACACTGCCTCCCAAAGCTACACTAAATTCAGTATGGCTGGTACCTGGCCTGGGAGGGAGCGGGCAGCCAGGGGGAATGTGGACAGGTGAACAGCAGCTGACATTTATGGAGCACTTACTATGTGCCAGGCACTGTGGGAAAAAACTACTTTATCTCTATTGTCTTTATTAAACCCAACAACTCCATTTCATAGATGGGAAAACAGACTCAGCAGTTAGGGTTGGCTCAGGGATGATGGCAGAACTGGGATTTGAATCCAGACCGTCTGACTCCAGAGCCTCACCCTTAATTAACCAAGAGATGCCCCCTTCCCACAGGAGGGCCATGGGCATTGCCAGTACCCCCTCCCCTCTCCTCTCAGGGGTCTGCCTGGAGCCGACAGACCCCTGAGAAGGCCCATAAGTCAGAAAAGAAGGGAAAGCAGAGCAGGTGAGCTGCTGCAAGGGCCCTGCTAGGGACAGAGTAGGATACCAGCTGCTCAAACCAGCATGGCCTTTAGTCTCTTCAGAGGATGGATGCTGCTCTTGGGTCCCCGGAGAGCCCAAAGTTTGGGCCAATGGCTTTCTGGAAAAGGGCTCACTGTTGCAGGCACCTCCAGTCACCCCATGTGACACCCGACACCTCGCCACAGCACTAGCTGACAAGTTTCTTCAAAGGCCAGTTTTGCCAGCTTTTTTTTTTTTTTTTTTTTTACAGATGTCATTCACCCACAGGAAGCACTTTTCTCCACGTATTTTAAGTTATTTTGGTTCAAGGAAGCCAACCCCAGAATGAATCCAAGAAAGAAATAAAAGGGGGGGTGGGGCGGGGATGAGCAATTCTGGCAAAATTAGAAAAAGTGACGTTTGGGTAAACTTCACACAAGACCATTGTTTTCGAGATGGTCTTTTTTGAGATCAAAGATAAAGGGGGAGAATTGTGAACATCAGCAGGTGCAGCGAGCTCAGAAAGACAGGGGGACTTTGCGGTTATCTGCCAGCCACTTTTGAAAAGGGGTGAAATCGATTTCCCTGTGAGCCACACCTGCTGGGAGCCTGACAGGGGAGGAGGGTGCAGGAGACTCCTCTAGGGGCCCCAGGATGGAAAAGAATGGGGAAATCTCCACACTTGCCGAGGCCCTTCACCTAGGACCTCATTTCTCTGGGTGGCTTGCAGACATGAATGTGACTGAGTCACTGCCCAGCCCCTCTCCAAACATCCTTGAGGAAAGAGGATGCTCAAAATCCCATGGGCAGTGGAGTTCTGCCCAGAGCTGTGTCCTGGAACATGGAGTGGCATCCCTCTGTCCCTTTGTGCTCAACATGATGTTCTCCAAATAACAGAGCACACCCTGCCCCACCTGGTGGGTCAACCCCAGGCCAGTGGCAGGAGTGGCATGTGGTGTTCGTCTGTGTGGAAATCTAGTTGTGCAGAATGGAGTGGCCAAGAGCTCCCAGATCCTTTGGTGGGGAGACTGACAAATTCTGGGGGATATTTCTGGTTACAGGGGCTGTAAATTTAGGATGGGCTCCTAGTCAAACTGTGAAGAGAGAGAGAAGGTAGTCTCTGGGGTGATTCAGATCAGGTTCTGTCTCTCCCCATATTCTGACTCAGTCTCTCCCTGCAGGCTGGCTTCACTATGTCCGCAAGAGGCTATCTGCAACCCTGGCTCCAGGAAGCTCCAGGCTTCTTTCCAGCATTTCAGCTAAAGAAGAAACAGTGATTCCCCTTTCTGCTCCAAATGAAAAATTCCAGGGAAGCTCTCTGATTGGCCCGGTTCAAGTCATGTGACTTCCCCCTTCCAATCACTGTAGCCAGGAAAATGAACTACTATGATTGGCAGCTCCCTCTCCTCCCTGGGTTGAGTCACCTGATGAGGGGAGGCAGGAAGGAGTATTAAGAGGACACTATAGGAATGGTTGGGGAGCAGGGCAGATACCCCCAAGTATGTCTGCCACATGCAGCGAGCAGTGGTCTCTGACCTGCTGCCTGATTTTGCCATTCCATGAGCACTTAAGGGCCTGCCCCTCTTCCACCCTGGCCTCTTCTCCAAGACCATTAGTGCAAGAGGCACACTCACAACAGCCCTTCATGTCACAAATAGGGACGTCCACTGAGCCTCGTCTGTTATCCCATCTTACAGTCAGGGAAGCTGATGCTCAGGAGGTATAGGTGCTCATCCAAGATCACAAGCTCATAGGGGCAGAGCTGGGATTTGAACCTGATTCCAATGGACTCCAAAGCCAGTGCTCTTAACCCCATTCTGACCCCCAGAGAAAATTCTTTAAAGGAGTCCATTTCCCCTGGAGTGGCACAGAGGAGTTACATGACAGGATAGAAGATGGTCCCCAGGCACATCAACCACAGGGCGAGTGTCCTTTAGCACAGACACTCGGTATAGAGCTGGCCTCAACCCGCCACGGCCCCACCATTTCTCACCCAGGGCCTGGTGCCAGTAGGTGCTCAGCTAACCGCTGGCTGAATTGAATTCAAGCCCCAGGCAAAGGTAAGGCAGAGAGAACCCCAAGAGATATTTGGCCTCCAGTCCCTGCAGATAACAAAATGGGCTCTGATCACAATGTAAGTGACAAGTGTCAAGTCACCAAAGAAGGAGGAGACTACCAGACCATCTAAAAAATTCCAAAGGAGAAACTCAACCTTTCACAAAATTGAGAAGACTTCTATGTCTAGTAATATGTAGACAAGATAACCTGAAAATGTTCCCACTACAAAACAGCCAGAAATGCTGGATAAAATATACTAACATCCCTTTAAATACAGAGGTCAGTTTAGTAAGAAAGTGAAAAAAAATTCCCAAGGTCCAAAACTGAAGGAGAAACTCAAAATCAGATTGCCAAGTATGTGATTTGATGCTTCAGTGCCCTTGGCAATGAAGGGGTAGAAACAGTTGTCAGTCGTGGTATTCAAGAGGCCTTCACCCTCAGTGAGAGAGTGGGTCAGAACACTTCTATCCACTAACACGGGAAGAAGATGAAGTAGTTAATCTATCTCAGCCTTGACTCTAGATTGGAAAACCAAAAGTAGCCTCCCCTAAGAATTTGTAACCATGGGTTTGCCCTCACGTGGGTCTGGAGCTCAATTTTATACTACTTTTGGAATCCAGGTACCTCCAGGCCAGAGTTATCAAACTCAAGTGTGCATCAGAATCACCTGGAGGACTTGTTAAAATACAGATTGCTGGATCTCACTCCCTGAATTCCTGAATCCGTAGATCCCTGTTGGGGCTCAAGAATCTGCGCATCTGCCAAGTTCCCAGGTGACCAGCTGAAGCTGCTGGTCCAGGGACACACTTGGCTGCTCTCAGCCAAGAAATTAACATAATAATCATTCTCATGCGGTAATACCCCTGGACATTAGGCAGAAGCAAATACAAAATCTCACTGGAGCAGGGATAAGCAAATAATGACCTAAAGCCCAGCTACTGTGGGCCAAAGTCAGCCACACCCATCTGTACATGTATTGTTTAGGTCTGCTTTTGCACAGCAATGGCAGGGCTGACTGGCTGCATCAGAAACTGGCCTGCAAAGCCAAATATATCTAGCTGGCCGTTTACCAAAAAAGTTTGCCAACTTCTGCACAAGGGTCAACCCAGGCTATATAAAATTCCCAGAGATACAAGCCTACTGAAGATGAGCTTCTAATCAAAAATTACAAAACACATGGGGAAATAGTTTACCATGTATGAGAATCAACAGAGACAACAACTAGCAGGATCAGAGCCAAGAATTTCAGAAGATGGAATATACACTCAGCAACTCTTAGATTTTCAAAGGGGAATGATGGTGGTGGTGGTGGTGGTGGTGGTATTTCCTGAGGGCCTACTGTGTGCCAGGCACTGGGCCAAGTGATTTACAAGTCCAATCCTTTCCATGTGAGGAATGAGACCGAGGCTCAGAGACAGGTCTTCATTTGCCCAATTTTACAAAGCAAATAGACAGACATTGAGGATGAAACTCAGGCCTTGGGTTGAAATCCAGTTCAAAGGGGTTCCAAAGCCCCTGCCTCACTTTCACCCCAGAGAAAGGGCATCCATGATACAGATTCGGGTCTCTTACCTTGGGTCACGTGGCTAGATTTCAGGGGTCCAACAGCCTCCTGAAACTATATGCGAAATGCTGTATGAGGTCTCTATCATGTTTCTGAAGAGAGGATCCATAGCTATCATCAGATTCTCAAAGTCAAAGAGCCCTGAGATAGTTCCAAATGCAAGCCTTCTCTCCACCCCACAGCAGAATCGTGTTCCTAACTAACATTTCTTGTGCACAACACCAGGCACCATTTAAACTTTACAAGTACGTGCTTGTTTAAATCCCACATTGACCATATGAGGTAAATAGGTTTATCATCCCCATTTTACAGATGAGAAAACTGAGGCTTAAGTAACCTGCCTGAGTTCCCACAGTTACAAGTGATAGAACAAGGACTCAGAGTCAAACCCACTCACCTGCATACTGAACCACCTGCCACCCTGCCTCCTGTTGCCCTAGCAACCAGCTCTCCAGTTCTGAATCTGATCACTTGACTATACAAGCTTGGAGGGTCCGGGGTCCTTCCTGCCCAGCCCTGAGCCATTTCCATAGCACAAGAAACATGAGAGTCCTTCTACCCTGATTTCGGGGCAAGCCCCTTTCCTAATCCCAATCTCCATGTCCAGAAGAATATTTCCAAGGCCAGGGGGATTCAACTGGCCATTTCCCAGGTATGTGCATCTCCTGCCCCCACCACCTCACCTGGCACCAGCCCAGACACCAACGACCAGCTTGGCGGGTGCCTCGCTCATCACCAGTGTAAACACACATTTACCCAATTTTTCAGAATGAGCAGTATTTACTCAACAGCCCAGACTGGCTCATATGGAGCTATTAAACCCCACTGCCTCAGTCTGCAGCTCAGAGCACGATAATGAATCAGTATTTTGGAGCGATTACGCTGCTAATAAGAATGTGTGAGGCGCAGAATATCACTATGCAAGGGCGGCCGCCAAATCCCCTGTACTCCCTCGCAGCCTCCCAGCCTCCCATTCGGGAATTCCACCATTCCAGAAACCAGCCTGCCTGGGAACTTCAGCCCCCAAGCGGGCCACACTTGAGTTCCCAGAACACAGAGCAGACGAGAAACAGAAGGCCACCATTTTGCGGGGACCGGCCCCCGCTATGCCAGCCTTTGCCGGGCATGTGTTGGGGGCACTGGTTGCCCCCACCCCCAACAGCTCCAAAGGCCCCAGAGCCCCCTACGCTGGTGGGCCTGGAGTTTAGCACTGCATTTCACACACTCACACGCACACACAAATACTGGAGGAAAAAAGACTTGTTCCCTCAGGCTGTGCCCTGGAGCGATGTTGGATTTGTTTTTCTGGAGCGCTCTCTTTTTCACAAGCCCTTAGGTAAATGATACATGGCAGAAAGGAAGCACACATCTGAACCCACCCCGCCCCTGTCCCCATCTGCCAGGGAACTGCTTTAATTCCGTTCCCCACCTTGGCCTGCTCCATCCTGTCAGGTGAATTCTCTGGATTCCTGGACAGACTGGGCACACAGTCTCAGGCCGGGGGATGGCGGTGGGAGCAGGACACTTCTGGCCATTTGTCCCACTCCAGGTACTAGCCCTCAAAGCCCCACCCATCCTCCTCTGGTTCCCTCCACCTAAACTCCCCAGCCAGTTTCCCTCTGCTCAGGTTAAAGAACCTAGCACGGCCTACAAGCCCCATGAGAGCTGGATCCGCCTCTCCAGTCATGCTCCGGGCTCTTTGCCCTCACCCTGTGCTCCAGTCAGACTAGCCACCTTCCACTTCCTCCAGAACTGCATCCTCCTGCCCCAGGACCTTTGCACACACCACTCCTGACACCTGCCTGGCCTGTCCTGCCCCCTCTTCACTTAACTCAGGAACCCTTCCCTGACTTCTAAACTAAATCTGATCCCCATTACATAATCGCATCATCCTAAACTCATTTCTGCCACAGCCCTTATCAGGGTTTCCAATTTTAAATGTGTATGATTATTTGACTAATTCCAGTCTGTTAAAGGATTTTACTTCTAAACACGATGGCAATCAACAGCGTCAAAGAATAGAGAGCATGTCCATTTTATCACTGGTGCATCCTCTGCACGCACCCCCAAGACCTGGCATACAGTAGGTGCTGGATGAATATTTGTTGAACGGACGACTGATCAAATGAATGAATATATCCCCTCACCCACTCTGCTTCCTCAATGCCGGCTACTGCTTTCCTGAATTGGGCCCGGCAGCTTTTTAGGCTTTTTTTTTTTTTAACTGCATCATTTTAACTACTGCAAAGTGCCACATTTATGTTACAAGTACTAGATAAATATTTAATCACAACAAAATGCCCACAGACCCTCAACCAGGATGGTTTCATGCTCATGTCCTCCCCTTGTTACAGATGAGTGTGTGCATGTGTGTGCATTTGTGCACACATGCAAGTCTGTGTTTCCACATTAGAGCCCCCAACCAAAATGTGCACACCAGCTCAGGCAGAAAAGCCTCCACACTCCATCCTCACTCATTCAGCAAGGATTTAAGGGGGCCCCTAGGTGCGAGGTGCTAGGCCCCAGTGCTTGGGAAAACAGCAGCCACCAAGCCAGATCCAGCAGGCAGCTAGAGGAACGGGGGCTTACTATGCACTAGTCCAGAGTTAAATGCTTCAGGTAAATTCCCGTCCCTGAAGACGGGCTGCAAGGCTGCCCATTTCGCAGATGAGAAAACAGAGACACAGGGCAGGGCTCACCTGAAGTCTCTTTGGCAGGGGCAGAATTTGACTGATATTAAAGGTTCTTGAGCACGAGACCCTCCATCCCTCTGCTGAGAATCTGCTCTGGGGAAATAAGGCCCAAATCACACAGTCAACGGCACAATTTTTCCATCACAGTAGTGTTTTAAAAGAAAGAAGAAAAAAAAAAACCTTGGAGACACCCAGGACAAGACCTGGCTGAGTAGAGAATAGTACAGTCGCTTCACGGACTATTACGTTGGGAAAGGCTTGTTCTAAAGACACTGAAATGACGAGGCAAAGGCTAAAGCGGATGTTAAGTGAAAAAAACACCATGCAAAATCCATACATACTAGGGATGGCAAGTCAGCAAGAAAGAAGAGAAGGAAGCTCGCTGAAATGCTAACAGTGGTTATGTTTGGGGCCTCTTCTTTCCCTCTTTTCTTGATTTTCAAAACCCTCCTATCATGTGGCTGCATGAACTTTCCTAATACAAAATTAATTTTTTAAAATCCCTTCTTTTCCTTTCAGTCGTGGGATTCCCTGATAATCCTTCTGTGGCTCATGCCCCCTTCTCCAGGCTGCATCCCAAAACACTTTCCTCAGAGCCTCTTTGTCCCCCCAACAACTCAACAGGAGTAAAAATAGACAAGAAGAAGTGAGAAAAAAAGAAGCCGCTGTGCGCAGAGATCCTAGGGGATGCGTGCTCGTGCCTTTCCTCCTTGCTCACGCGCATCTGGCTGAGGCAGCCCGAGGCCTGCGGCTTCTCAAGCAAAGCCTCGCCCCTTAGAGACCAGCCTCCACGGGGTCACAGCCGGGTGCCTCCCGTGGCTGTCCCTGGGGCCCCTCTGGGGCCGTAGCAGTGCCCCAAGACCAGGAACGGCAGGTGTCACCACCTGCTTCCTTTCTGAGGGACTCACCCTCTTCTTAGGGAAGACAAATGTATCATTTCCCTTCACCCCTGTCACTGCCACCTCGCCATCCAAGGATAAAGCTGATGATGGGGAGAAAGCAGGGGACAGATCAAGTCTTCACTCTCTGCTTTTGAGAGTGGCCAAGGCAGCCTCTTTCCCCGGCCCTCGGAGAAGTGGCCCTGTCTTGTCCTCACTTCATGAAGGCCACTGATGCCAGCTGGGCTGAGCTGGGCTGGGGGAAGGAGAATTTGCTCCTCTCAGCATCTTCAATCCAAACAGAATCCCGGCTTCCTGCTGGGGTTCAGCTATTTTAGGTGAGATCCCTGCTCCCAAAACTTTCTGGGAATAGCAGAAGTGCGATGCCATCAACAGAAATTTATTGAGCATCTAATAAGTGCCAAGCTCTGTGCTTGTGGCAAGAGCCAAAAGAGACCGACACAACGCTATTCTCATGGGTCTTAAAATTAAAAAGACAGGTAGGCAAGTAATCCCAATAATGGTGATGGGTACAGTTATGAGGAGGGCCCCAATAGAGCCAGAAGGTTCAGGAAAAGCCTTCCAGATTAGAGATGTGAAGGTGAGAGAAGCTGTCAGAGAGTGAATGGAGAGTTCCAGGCAAGGAGAACAGCATCTGCAAAGGCCTGGAGGCAAGAAACCATAAGGCATTTGTGACGGGCTAACAGCTGAAGTTTTTCTAGGGGAATTGGGGGCAAGGAAGTCTAGTAAGAACGAGAGGGTGGAGGTAGATGATAGTTGAGGGGCAGGTGATCATGATGGGCCTTGTAAGCCAAGCTACAAGTTTGAACTTAATCCCATGAACAATACGGAGCTACTGAAAGTTTTTAAGTATAGGAGAGGGCATGGTGACCTGATTTAGTATTTTTATCAAGATCACTCAAGTAGGAGCTCAGAGTCAGCACCTCTTAAGTTTTAAGCTCAGAATCAGGCAAGTATGTTGCTATGTGACCTAACATAAGTCATCTCCCTAGTATGATTTCCCGGGGACACCATGTGCAGAGTCCCATGGCCTGCTGACAAGACCACGTGAGTTGGGATCGAAGGTCCTGAGTTCTTATTCCAGGCATCACCTCTTTGACCCTCAGTCTTGTCCATCTGAGAAATGGGCACAAGACTCCGTCTGCCTCCTAAACTCGTGGTGAGGATAAAATTTATTAATGCATGTCAGGGGTTTAGTATGGTGCCTGATGCTGGGAAAGCACTTGCTAAAGCATCACTACTGAGATGATTCTTTCCCCCATTTTAGAACCCTCGTCAGCACTGGGACAGAGGTGGAGATCCAGGACACTCAGGCCAAATCTGGCATTTAGAAATAGGTTTATGTGCCCAGTATTTATGTTAAAATTCTTCTCTACATTTACATATCGAAAGAATGTTCATAAAAGCCAGGTTTCTGGGTTCTCTCCCTTTTTTTTTTTTTTAATCCCCCCCGCTCCCCCTTGTTTTTGCACTTACTGTCTGCCCTCTGTGTCCATTCACTGTGTGCTGTGTCTGCTTGTCTTCTCTTCAGGAGGCACCAGGAACTGATCCTGGGACCTCCGATGTGAGAGAGAGGCACTCAATCGCTTGAGCCACCTCAGCTCCCTTGTTTGTTGTGTCTCTCACTGTCTCTCCTCTTTGTCTCTTTTTGTTGCATCAGCTCCCATGCTGGCCAGCTCACCTTCACCAGAAAGCCCCAGGAAATGAACCTGGGACCTTCCATATGGTAGATGGGAGCCCAATCGCTTGAACCACATCCACTTCCCTCTGGCTTCTCTTGAAAACCTTGAAGATGTGCCTATTCCCACTGCCAGCCTGCCTCTTGAGCATCCCTGAAGGAAGGGGCCACATATTTTATCCCTCTTACCGCCAGGTCACTGGCGGCACCCATCAAACCAGCCTGGGGGTGACCCCAAGATGGGGAGCTTCCCAGAGCTCAGGGATGAAGACACCAAGTCTGGGTGGAGGGAGAAGCTGCCTGGCAGAACCCACCTGCTGGTACAAAGGCCTCTTCCTGCTCATCCCCAGCCACCTGGAAGCCTCCCAACTACCCCCTTTTTCTAACATCCCTTCCAATTCACCCTTCCTTCCTCCAATATCCAAGGGGCTTTGCCCTAGAAAAAATTCCCAGCTCCTCACTTGGCCTTCGAGGCCCTGCATGATCTACACCCTCTCCTGCACCTCATCTCCCACCTCTCCACCCCTAGGATCCAGAAAGCTAAAACTGGGGGATCCAGGAAAGGAAGAGAAAAGGTTGGAAATCATTTGCCCCATTTTGCAGATGGGTAAAACTGAGGCACAAGTGGGGCCCTCCCTGGAAGCAAAAAGGTCGGGTTATCAGTAATTGGTCCCACCTACCTCCTTGGGAGGATCTGGCTATCTGCCTAGCACCCCTCAACAGGGGGCCCCTGGCCTTATCACGGATGTTTGGGGTACACGGTCTTCTCAGCCACCCTCCATTTTCTCTTGTATCTGAGATTTCAGAACTCTTCTCTCACTGTCTCTCCCTCTTCCTCCCTCTCTTCCTTCCTCCCAACCAGGGAAATAGGGGGAAAAATTCTCCCAAGATCCCCAATTTAAAGTCAGATCTTTTCTCTCCCCTTCCTCGCTACCTAATAATCACACTTGTGAGAAGGTGATGCTGTACATAACGAAAAGAGAAGCTTCCTTGGAGAGGGTACAATCCGACAATTTTTAAGATCATGGAGCATTAGACCATTCCCAATTGGGTTTACTAATCAAACAGCCAAATCCTTCATAACCAGCCAATCCCTACAGGGCAATTAAATCCTTCCCCTTTAAAACACTTGCCACACTGTCTGGGGACAGAAAGAAAAATTTGCAAAATTCATTTGATAAATTAGCCAGGGAAAAGAAAGGAGTGAATCAAGCTTTGTTCTTTTCATTTTTTTTAATTATGGAATTCACAATGCCTGAATAATGTTTAATAAGAACTATGAAAATTCCTAACAGTATTACAACACAACACAAAAGAATTAACCTGGTTACCGTGAAAAATTGCATATTTAATTAAGAACAGAGAGTTCAAAACTATCCAGAGATTTCAAAAGTGCTGTTGCCTGAGGGGCCAAATTACATGCTTCTAGGGCTGCTAACGGAGTTACTGCGTTCAGTCATTACCCAGGCGTCCCCATTAAGTGACTCTGGGCAGATGACATCAAATTCATTTCAAAAGCACCAGGAACTGAAGCATTCACTTGGGTAGTTTAAGGGAAAGCAACTATCCTGCTGGTACAAATCAGACCCCTTGTTGATAAAGGCAATAATTAAAGAATAATGTTAATTAGCTGCTTTTATTCGAAGGCAAGTAAGGTAGTTGGAGTGCTTCGAAGCTGTTGAGGTGGGAGTCGCTCTTTCTGGAAGATGGGGAGGATGCTGGTAGGAGTGGGGAGAGTGGGGGTCCACAGGAGGAGAGAAAAATGGCAGAGACCGTGGCAGGGAGCAAGAAAGGCACAGGCCAGACCTGGCTGAGGCATATGTCCCCGTGTTGGAATCAACCTGGTCATGCTGAGGCCTGCAAGGGGACGGCTTGGAAAGTGAGGGAAGATGGTGCTGCCAACATCTTAGGCACTGCCACCATCAGGCCTAATGCCTATTCGGCAGATTCTGGCAAACACAGATCTCCCCACTTCCTGTCACACTCACTCCCCTCACACAACCTTCTGTCACACTCCCTCTCCTCACACAACTTTGTCACACTCTCCTCACAACTTCCTGTCATGCTCACTCTCCTTGCACAACCTTGTCACACTCACTCTCCTTATACAACTTCCTGTCATACCTACGACCCCCTCCCAAAGCCAACTCTGTCACACTCACTCCCCACACACAACTTCCTGTCATACCCACTCTCCTCACACAATTTTCTCCTTGTACAACTTACTGTCACACCCACTCTCCTCAGAGCCTTTGTCACACTCACCTGGGAACCATCCCCACCCCCACCACCCTTACTGTAGCCAATTGTTGTTTTTTTTCCCAAAGATCACTACCACATTATCTCTCATCACACATGCTTTTCTTACAATGTGACCTTGACACTCCTTTGAACCTGGGCAGACCTTTGTAACTGCTCAACCAGCAGAATAGAAGGAAGTGATGCTGTGTAACTTCTGAGGCCAGACCATGAAAACACCATTTCCTTCCACTTTGCTTTCTCGGGGTGCTAGCTCCAGCTGCCATGCTGTGGGGAAGCCCAAGTAGCCTGTACAGAGAGGCCACACAGGAAGACCACAGGCAGGTGTCTCAGCTGACAGCTGAGGTCCCAGCCAATAGCCAGCATCAACTGCCAGATGTGTGAGTTGTTGAATTACCCCCAAACATTGACTCTTCCCAGCTGCAGCCCCAGATATCATGGAGCAGAGACAATGGATTCAGCTGGGTTCCATCCAAATGCCTGACCCACAGAATCTAAGAGTACAATAAAATAGATGCTCTACTCCACTAAGTTTGGAGATGGTTTGTTACACAGCAGTAGATACCAGATAACATTCACATACACACATGCACAATCTATTTCTCAACAAAAGAAGGCAAATGGTACCATTTTTAAGAATTGTCCTCCAAGCCACCATCTCCTTGTCCTCCCTACCCCTCAAAGAGGATCAGTGTTGAGGAACAGGTTGATGGATCTCACCACTAGAGACAAGAACTTCTCCAAAAGAAAGCCATAATTAGACTCTGCCTAATACCTCTTTAGTCTGCTCTCAAGAGCCCCCAAGTTCTCCGAGAGCAGGAAGGACACAGCAAACAAGATGGTCTTTCCATGGAGGGGAAAGAACACAGGAAGCCCCACATTATGGAAGACAAATTGGAGACCCCAAGCAGCTAAGCGGCCTGCCCCAGTCCCAAGACTGGTTCATGGCAAAGCTAGACTGAGTCGGATCTGCCCAACTCCCAGCAGAGTGGTTTGATTCTCATTAGCAAGGTACTTAATTAGGGCAGCTCGTCGATACATCCCACAGAATGTGGGATGCGCTCTGGTCAAAGCCCACTTACCTGCTAGGCAGTCAGGCCTGCCCCAATCCATGAAAGGAGCCATCCTGGGCTGGGTACAAGGAAACGTGCATCAGTGGGCAGCTGGAGTGGCCAGGCCAGCTCTGGGGTCTGGGTGAGCTGGGGGGCTGCCTCGCTGGGATCGCCCACTTGTCAGCCAGGTGGGAATCAGCAGCTGGGCCTGGGTTTCTCTCCTCCCCACTCCAGGGAGGCAGAAGGCCTCGGCAAGCCTCACCCACCATGAGATGCCAAGATACTCTGTTCTGCTCAAAGAATTTTTTTTTTCTGGAGATGAATTTCACAAAGTAGGCCATGGGCCATGGGACCAACCCCCTTACACACAGAGGCTGAGGAGGACACCCTATGAGAGAGCGGGGCTGGCTCAGGGGGGCTTCCAGGCTGCCAGCCCGAGAGGCCCAGTGTCCAGCTACCCTGGACATGAAGGGCAAAAAACTGGCTGGTTCCTCCCAGCATCTCCTGTCATGGTGAGCTCTGACCTTGACCCTGAGACCCTAATGTCCCAGCTGCTTGTTCATGCCCACTCCCAAGGATCCTGATGCAGGTTCCCTCCCACTCCTGCCAGCCAGCATTGTCCATGTGAGCAAAACACCATCAGGAAGCTGAAAGGTCACAATACAAGGCAAACATGGGCATACAGTGGCCCTTCCCAACCACGTGTAGTCTCTGTTTGGGGTAAAACAGAAATAACTAAAGACAGGAGACCCTCCGAACACAGACTCTGGAGCCAGACTGCCTGGCTCTGCTATGTGACCTTGGGCAAGTCACTTCACTTAACCTCTCTGTTTCTATACTTCTTCCTCTGCAAAATGGGGGTTATTAATGGTGTCTATCTACCCCATAAGGTCTTCTGAGAATTAAAGTATATAAAAGATAGTATTTAGAAAGCATTTTAGAGTTCTTCCTGGCACATAGTCACCCTTGATAAGTATTAAACTAAAAGCAAATGAAAAAAATTAAATGAAAAATAAATCTTCCATGCTCCTCTCTTCCCTGAATGGTCAGGTAAATTCTGCCCATTTTCTGGAAAGGCCACACTGAGGCCAGTGAAGGCAAAGTCATCCCCATGCCAGTCACAAAGTCAGCACAGCTGATCCCTGGAGCAAGGTCTCAGACTCACAAGCCTAGCAGGCCATACAGGGAGCATCAATGGGAGAACTGGGCTTGGTGGGAGGTGTACAGGCCAGCAAACCCATGCCCCCTTACCAAGCTCAGCTGACTGCTGCCCTGCAAGAAATGCAGGCCCCGGGAGGCCAGCATTCCCAATGAACAGAAATCAGCAGTACGCTTTTTTTTTTTAAGATTTTTTTTTTTTTTTTTAAGATTTTTATTTATTTATTCATTTATCCCCCCCTTGCTGCTTGTGCTCTCTGGGTCAGCTAACCACGCCGTGCAGGCGGGCCTGCCTTCACCAGGAGGCCCCGGGAACCGAACCCGGGGCCTCCCATATGGTAAACGGGAGCCCTACTGATTGAGCCACAGCCGCTTCCCAGCAGTACGCTTTTTAAATAATGTGATTGCTCCCAGTTTTTAAACATCGGCAAGTAATTGAAAATTTTGGACAACACTGTGGATCAAAACAAAACAGATCTGTGGCAGACTCTGACCTGTGGACAGCAGGTTCATGACTTCTGACCCAGTCCACTAGTGAGGCAGTCAGAATTCGCCAGTTGCCACGCCAGGTACTGTACGTGTGACATAGAGTAATGAGCTCCCCATCTCTTGAGAGAGACCAACAAGGAACCAGGAAATCAGCTGGTGGTGTGGAAAGCAGTCCAGCCCAGGGAAGCCCAAGCAGCAGACAGAAGAAGGCCACTGTATGTACCCCCAGAAAAACCGGTTTGTAAACCTAATCCATTTCTTGGGTGTGACCCCTCTGCAAGCAGGACCTTTTGATGAGGTTACTTCAGCTAAGGTGTGGCCCACCTCAGTCAGGGTAGGTCCTCATGCTATTACTGGAGTCCTTTATAAGAGAATGAAATTCAGGCGGAGAGAGAGCCACAGGAAGCAAGAAGCTGAACATCAACGGGATCCGGAAGAGAAGGAAGAGACCAGGAGATGCCGCCATGTGCCTTGCCATGTGACAAGCTAAGGACCAAGGGTCGCAGGCAGCCAGCCCTGGAACACCAGTCTTCAGGAGGAAAGCATTGCCTGATTTGGACATTCTTTTAGCCGCAAAACCATGAGCAAATAAATTCCCATTGTTTAACCCGACTCATTTCATGGCATTTGCTTGAGCAACCAAGGAAACTAAAACAGCTCCTACCTGGGGCGGGGTCACAGAATAAGGGCCAGGACAAGCAAATAACAAGGGGAGCAGTGTTCCAAGCAGAAGGAACAGCAAATGCAAGGACTGGGAAGCACGGAAGGGTATGGCAGTTTGAAGAGTAAGTTAGATAAAAGGATGAGGGGAGCAAGACAGACTATGGGACGTTCTGTCAGATTTCTACAAGCCAGAAACTCGTGGGGCTAAATCCCATTTGGGGAAATGCTGTGTGTCCTTGGGAAGCCTCTGAACTTCTCTGGGCACCTGCAGGTTAACGTGTTACCCTCACGGGAACAGGTGTGCAGCTCTTGGAAAGCCCTGAGAAAAGCCATTTGGAAAGGCCCCTTTGAAGAAAGAGAGCTTCTTAGTGATTTGCCTCCAGGCTACAGCCTGAAATCATCTCTCCCACTGCCAAAGCCAGAGGTAATGGTGAGCAAGCTGGAGAGCAGGCAATGAAATAACATTTGTGGAGCACTTGGAGAGGCCAGGTGCCTTGCTGGGCCCTTCACCTGGATTACCTCATTTCCTCCACACTACAACCCTACAAAGTGACTAATTATTGCTACTCCCATTTCACAGATATGGAAACTGAGGCACAGAGGAGGCAGTGCTATGGCTGCGTCACGCAGCTGTCTGTCTGACAGGAACCCCATTCTGCCCCACACCAACCTACCAACCTGGGGTCTTCCCCTCTAAGAAACCGAGTCAGGGTGAGGGAGATGCAGTGGGTGCAGTGGCCAATTCTGAGGAGGCGGTGCCTGCCGGCTGGCCTCACATTACCCCGGATCACCTCCACTGCAGGGAGATCAATACTCAAAGGGCCACGTTAGCTTTGGGGAAATCATTAAATGCTACACCAAATGAGTCAAAAAATAATTGCACAGCAAGAAGAAGCTGAGAGAAAGGGCTTCCCAGGAGCTTGAACACACAAACAGACACATGGACACACTGACATACACATATGCATGCACACAGAGACACTCACATGTACGTGCAGCCACACGTTCAAACACATACAAGGACACAGAGGCACATGTGCACACTAAGTTGCACACACAGGGACAAAGACACACACAAACAAATCTATTCAGACACAAACACGCACAGACTGAAAGACACACACACAAAACATGAACACACATAAACATGCAAAGACGCACACACACACACAAAGATACGCAAGTGAATATACACCCAGACACAGAAAAATATAGTCACACTGCACTCGCATCCCATCCTTTTGTCCATTTGACTGATATTTTTTGAGGGCCTACTGTGTGCTCAGCCGTCTGCTAGGACCTGGGGATGTGCTCTGCCCTGGCCTCCTGGAGCTCAGGGTCCACAGAGGGACTAAGCAATAGCCGTGGTAAGGTCTGCGGAGATGTCCACAGAGCCGCAAGGCCCTACAAGGGGGAACAGGGAAGCTGCCCAAGAAAGCAACAGCTGAGCAAGCTCCCAGGGTCAAGGTCAAGGAGGAGGTGATGGGGAAGCAACAGAAGAGTGTGAGGTGGGGCTGGAACACAGAGGACACAGAGAGTATGGATCAAGATCAAGGTCAAGAACAGAGGGCAGAGCCAATCCAGGCTGGGCACGGAAGTTCACACTGGGCCTCCACCCCGAAGGCAATGGGGAGCCACTGGAAATGGTTCTTATCAGATTATTAACCATCTCCATGTGTCAAACTGCATGAGGGAGGCCAGAGTCAATGCAGAGAGACAAATGGGAGACCAAAGTCCAGGGGAGAGGGATGGAGGCACGGGCCAGGGGCTCATGGCGAGACTGAGCACTAATATGGGAGCTACCGAGGAGGTCAAGACCCCCAGGTTTAGCAATGGATAGTTTGGGCGCAGTACAGGAGGGGGAGGCAGTCCAGCAGCTCCCTGGGTTCTGTCGTGTGGGCCAACATGGACAATGGAGCCACCACTGAGGTGTGGCCCAGCTGTGAGCAGAGTCAATTCTGGGCACCCTGAGCCGGAGGCGTCTTTGAAATAGGCATTCAGGAAATGTCAAGAAGGTGGCTGAGGAGCGAGGCCTGGAGCCCAGAGGCGGAGACTCAGGAGGCGAGCCCTGGTGTGTGGGGAGAGATGTGGTCACAGAGGAGCAGAGTAAGAAGAGAGAACCTCAGAGGGACCAAAGTGTTCAGAGGCCAGTGGGGAAGGAGGCTAGGGCATCGGTAGGACCAAGGGAGGTCAAAAGGGGAAGCGCTTCTGGTGGAGTATTGGGGTACAGTTAGTTGGAGTGTGCATGGGAGAAACAGAAACAGAGACAAGAGTGTTCCCTGGCTGTGCAAGGGAAAAGAAGGTGGGGTGGAGGGTTTCTCTGCTCTGCCCTCTTGGGAAAAGCAATGCAGCTCCAGCCTCCTTCATATGCCCTGTGCCTCAGTTTCCTTCTCTGCAGAATAGGAGGCTACTCAACAGGCATAGGGGAACCCACCCTCAGACAGGTTCCAAGCACCAGGCAAAGGTCAGATGCTGTTCGTCTCTACTGAACCATGCAACCGGGAGCCCCTGACCCCATGGCAGGCCTGGAGACCAGCCCTTCCTCCTCTTCAGTCACAGACTCCCTGCCCATAAAAGTCTTGTTCAAGGACCTTGCTGGGCCCCAATCTGCTACAGGATAGAGGTGGGTCTTTCCTGGGCCTGTCAAAGGTCTGATGGCAGTGGATCCTGCAGGGTCTCCTAAGAGGCAGGCTGTCCTCGGAGACTTTTCCACCCACTGCCTAGGCTAGAGGAGAATATTACTGAAATTAGAGCCCTCCCCAGCAGCCCTCTGCCAACCTCAGAGGCCCATGGACTCCCACAGCCCAGTGTACAGCCTTTTTGATTATTGTGGTTATCATGCTGCTTTGGTTGGGGTTATTCCTACATGACTTGATTCTACCACCAATCTGTAAATCCTTAACAAGGACAGCTCCCTCTTCC
>JAKSZT010054518.1:8122140-8136236 GCA_026826555.1 Tolypeutes matacus | reverse complement strand
TAATCACCCAGTCCCGGTTAACTTCCAACACATAGGTGCTCACAGGTGGACAAAACTAAAGGATGAAAAAAAGTCCTCTTTTTTCTGTAATCCAGTCCACATCTCCTATAGCCCTTCTAGCAGGCATCCAATCCTTCTTCCACCCAACAGCCTGCCATGTATAAAAGCAAGGACATGGCCCCCTGGGATGGAGCACCCTCATGGGGCCTGCGTTATGATAGCCACACCATCGTGGTCATCCTCACCTTTTCACGGCCCTTCCTAAGGAGGAATGCCTAGGAACAAGCTAGAAATCAGGACTACAGAGACCAGGAGGCAAAGAGCCCTTCTTAGAACATAGCCCAAGCCCCCCACTCCAACTTCCCCTGCACCAGCTCTATTTCATTGGAGGGGGGAGTGCAGCACCCCTTGCCCACTGTATACCGGGCACAGAAGGCCTCCAAACTCACACCAGCTGGTCACTGGCACAGGGGAAGCAGCCACCCCCTTCCCAAGGAAACACAACTGCCCTCTTGCTGGATGGCTTCAGGCATGTCCCCATGGCAACCCATGCCATGTCCCCATGCCCACTCCCCTGTTGAAGGGTGCCAGTCCCCAAAGCACTTGTGTGCCCGAAGCCTTCCTTCCACTAAGATCCCTCTCTGAGCAGAGATAACAACTTCCAATTTGCCACAGAAGTCCCCTTCTTACCTATTTTCCAAACACCTTCCTCACTCCCTTTAATGTTCCCAGGCAGGCTGAACCTCAACTGGATCCTGTTTCTCCCCTGCTTCAAATGCTCATTGTCTTCCTGCTGCCCTGAGAATAAAATCCAACCGAATCTACTGCCTCCTGTGGTCTACAAGGCCCTGAGTGATCTGGTCCCACCACCTACTCTGACCTCACCCCCTCCCCTCCTGGCCCACCCTGCCCCAGCACACTGGCCTCCATCAAAGGGGACAAGCCTATTTTCACCTCAGGGCCTTTGCACAGGCTGCTCCCACAGCTATGAACTCTCTTCCACCTGAACTCTGGCTGGCTGGTTCCTTCTTACTGTCAGGCCTCAACTTAAATGTGCTCAGGGGGGACACCTCCTTAGCCACCCCGAGTTCCCTCTGGTCTTAATCTCAGTCCTCTGGTGGTTTCCTTCTTCGGTTCCTGGTGTCTGTGATTACACGTGTTTGTTAGTGCCAGGCACATAGGAGGCACCCACAAATATTTGCTTCTTGCCAAGCGAAAGCAAGGTTCAAAGCCAGAGCCAAGAATCTAGTCAGATTGTCTAGGTTTGAGTCCCACATGACTTCGGACAAGTGACCGGACTACCCTGTGCCTCAGTTTCTTCATCTGCCAAATGGAGTGCCACTAACGCCCATCGCACAGGGTTGTTGTTAGTATTAAATGAGAGAACGAGGGTTGACACACCAGGGAGGGGACGCTCAGCCCCACATGGGGGCACAGAAAAGTGAAGGGTGGTCCACGTCCTAGGAGCCATTCCAAACCCAGCTCTGGGCCCAGATCGTGGCTCCCAGAAACCAGACCAAGAGGGTAAGTTCCGCCATGAAGTGAAAGAGCTCATGGAGTCAAATACAGAATGTAAGAGTGTGGCTGAAATAACTACAGATAGAGGGCTGGACTTTGCTGTTAAGAAAAGAAAAACCTAAAGAACTTTTTTTAATAAAACCTACAAGTCTATCTCTTTCCTTCTTTATCAACGACACGATTTATTGACCGAGGAGGCCATATTGACTAAATAAATCTTGATAATGACCAAAGCAGCAATCAATACCTGCTTATTATCAGCCCGGGCCGAGGAGTCCATCTTGCGGAACGCGGCTCAGGCCCCGCACTCCAGCGGCCGGCCTGGGATGGATGGCCAGGTGCACGCATTTTCCAGCCCAGGAGGTGGGAGTCTTTTCCATGTTGTGAATAAAACGTCCCCCCACGTGTCTCAGGCTTTGGGGCCTGAATTCACTCAATTCCTGAATTCATTGACAGAGGTGAGGTGTTTTAAGAGGCCCTTACAAAAGAAAATAATGGAAAGGCACAAGCACAGTGCCTGCAGATGGGGGAAACTCAGGGGGGATGGGGAGGTGGGCGTTCAGCCCCGGAAGGGGCATCTCTGACCACCAGTAGCTCAAGAACAAGTACACGGGTTTGAGTCCAGACCCTACCACTTGTTGGCAATGTGGCTTTGGACTTAACCTGTCTATGCCTCAGTCAGCTCAGCTGTAAAATGGGGGGGGGGGGGCGGGGAGAGGGTAATAATAGTTTTCCTTTCATGGGGTTGTTGTGGAAATTAAATGGGATACCAAAAGGAATCCCATTGGATGGACCCTTAGGAAACAAACTAAGGGTCTATCAACAAATGAATGGATAAACAAATTGCAGTCTTTCCAAACAATGGAATATTATTCAGCCATAAAAGGAATGAAGTTCTGATCCATGCTACAACAGGGATCAACCTGGAAGACATCATGTTGAGTGAAATAAGCAAGACACATAAGGTCAAGTCTTGCATGATTCTACTTATATGAAATATGTGGAATAAGCAAATACATAGGGACAGAAAGATTAGAGGTGACCAGGGGCCAGAGGGAGGGGGAATGGGAGGTTAAGGCTTAAGGCGGACAAGTTTCTGTTTGGAGTGCTGAAAAAGTTTTGGTGATGGAGAGTGGTGATGGTAGCACAACACTGTGAATGTCATTGTCACTGACTTGTACACATGAAAGGGTTAAAATGGGAAATTTTGTGTTGTATACATGTTACCACAATAAAATTTTTTGTTTGAATTAAATGAGATAATATTTAAAAGGGCTGTGAATGCAATGAAGGTTCAATAAGTATTTGCTAAAGAAATTCCAAGAATGGCCCTCCCCAAGGACTACTTTTTGAGCCCCCAATGCCTGCAAAATCCAAATCCAGCCCCATTAAAGCACCAGCCCAGTGGCATCTGGAGAGCCTGACCCCTGTCCAGTGCTTCTTGGCGAGGAGCCGGCCACCTGGCTGCTGGCTCTGGGCAGGCTGGGCTGGGGGACTCTGGCACTTGCTTGGAAAGGCATGTCTCCAGAGTCCTGTGCTTGTGAGGCTGCACTGGGGGTCCCCACGCCTGGATGGAGTACAGGCAAGCTTCTCTCCTCAAATACCCGAGCGGCTAGCTCTGCAAACCGATCTCCATGCTCCACCCAGATCTGGGCACCTCTGAGCTGACCAGGGAGGCCCAGGAGGTGAGACGGCCTTCAGTGACAACGATAATAATCCTGGGGCATTACTAGGTCCCAGACCCCGTGCAAAGAGTGTTTTGCCTCACCAAATCCTCACAATGTCCCTTTGAGGTAGAGGCCGAATTTAATTTCCAATTTACAGACAAGAAAACTGAGGCTTAGCAAAGTTTAGTGTGTTGCAAGTAGCAAGGATAGGATTGGAACAGAAGTCCGAGTGGCTCCAAAGCCAGCTCCGAGAGCGACTGAAATTCAACAGGAAATGCCCTCAGATTTTAATAATCATCATCATCATCATCGGCACTTCGGGAAGGCTTACAGTAGACCCAGCCCTAGACTAAGTGTTTACACTTACTTGTCTTGGGTTGTCACTCTTTACTTCTCACAAAAACCCTTAAAGAAACCCATTATTATCTCCAAACTATTATAAAAGAGGTCAGGGAAAGGACTTGATCTGTTTGTTCACTGCTGCACGCCACCATCTCAAATAGCACCTGACACATACTAGGTGCTGAATAAATAATTACTGAATGAATGAATGAATGAGCTGTCATGACAACCCATGGAGGCTCCATTTTACAGACAAAAAGACCAAGGCCCAGAGAGGGTCCCTCCGCCACAGAAGGAGAGGGGAGGTTTAAATCCTGGTCTTCTGCCTGATTAAAAGCGAGGGGTTCTGGGGGATGCTGAGAAGGAAATCCCCTCAACCCCGGGATCCACTATTCAAAGGCCCTGCCCCTCCTTGGTGCCTGCTGAGCTAATTAGGTAGGTTCAGACACTCTTTGGGAGAAGAGGGTGGTCAGGTCAGGTCAGAATATGTTAACTGGATGCCTTCTATCCCCTGCGACAGCCTTCACAGCCTTCCCAGCCTTCCCACCAGCCAGTGGGGACCTGCTTCGGGCTCTCTGTGACTGGGGCCAGCAAACCATTGCTAATGGCCCACAGCCTGCCGGCAATTAATTAATGGATTTACTAATTAGGAAGGGAGCCACCTCCCAGGCTGGAATTGGGGTCACCAGTTTCTAAAGCGAGAATGACAGAGCTAAAGATAAACCCTCTTTTCACCGCAGGCCTGAGGCCCTTGGCCAATTACCAGGGCCAGTGATGGGTTTACCAGCTGGGGGCTGGGAGGAGATAGGTCCCCCAGGGCTGCCCCCGGAAATGGAGTTGAGGAGCAGCTGCCTCACCACTTCCTGTAGCAGTTGTTCACTCAGTCATTCAAATATTTACTGAGTCTTTATTATGCCTCTGGCCTTCCCAGCAAAAGAGGCAGGCAGTAAACAGATAAGCAAATAAATACATATTATCACATCAGGTAAATGCCAGGAAGAAAAATAAAGCAAAGTAAGGAGATGGAGGGAGTTTATTTTAGAAAGAGAGGTCAGGGAAGGCTTCTCTTAAGAAGTGCTATTTAAGCAGAGGACTGAACAGAGTGAGAAGGGAGCTATGGAGATGTCAGGGGAACGCGGTAACAGCAAGTGCAAAGGCCCTGGGGTGGGATCGTGCTTGGTGTGTGGAAGGACAGTGAGGAGGCCCAGAGTGGCTGGAATGAAGAGGGGGTAAGTGGTAGGAGATGAGAGGGGCAATAGCAGGGTAGGGGTGGGGCAATGCCTAATTACCCAGGGTCTATGGGCCAAGGTAAGAATAAGCAACCAGGAAGAGGCAATGCTGGGCAATTCCTTGATAAGTGACAGTGCCCCAGGCTTCCCAACAGGACTTGGCAGTTACCTCGCTGGAGCGCCTCCTAGTAACTAGGTACTCCATATAAATACCCAGTCTCATTTCCTCTTTCCTGTGGGAGAAGGTGTCAGTCCAGGTCCTCTACAAAATAGACATCAAGGCAGGGTTAAAAAGGCAAGAGATTTCTTAGTGTCAACACCTGCGATTGGGGGCCCAGAGGGAAGGAGAGAAGGAAAGGGGTGGGCTTCAGTGCCCAGCAGTCTAACGAAGTTTGGCAAGGCTCTGGGAGAGTCCTGGGGCCAAAGTCAGGGTCAGAGGAGTCCCAGGCCCTTCAGAATGTCCCCCAGGACCAGGCCTGTCTGGAAACCCTGGCACGGTGGGATAGACTTCCAAGCACAGCTTCGCACCTGTGGGTCAGTCACATTCCCTGGAGCTGGAGCTAGAGATGGGAAAGGCGCAGGCTCATGACCGCCAGAGGGAGGTACCACCATTATTAAGCCCATCTTCCAGATGAGAAAACCAAGCCTCAAAAAGGGGAAATAACATACCCATGGACCCACAGCTGGGAAGGAGAAGGATCAGGATTTTGTATCCTGGCTCCCTGAGCACAGTCACAATGTAAAAACTGGAGACAAGAGAAAAAGGCATTTTACAACAGATCACAAAGTGGGATCAAAAAATGAAAGTGCTACCCAAGGTTCCTATGGTGTTTGACAGTTTACAAAGTGCCTCCATGAGAGAGCACTCAGTCCCTTGCTAGGCATGTGCTAAACCCTTCATAGACAAAAATCTTATTTTATCTTTCATCCTTACTCCCAAGTAACAGATGGGAAGAGTGAGGATGGGGGCAGGATCAACTGCTGCTCAGAATCTGGACCCAACCTCTCCACCTTCCTTCAGTTCCTCCTAGGTACCACTCTCCCACCCACCTCAGGGTCCTAGCACAGGCTGTTCCCTCTATGGGGATGCTTTTCCCTTTCTTTGTCCTTCAGACCTTGACTGAGGTCCCCTTCTTCCAGGAAGTCTTCCCTGACCTCCAGATCCAGATGGTTCCTCTGCCTCATACTGCCTCAGAATCGAATCCCAGGATATGATGGCACACACATCTGCCCCATGACAGGTACTTCCAACGTCCCCATTAGTCTGTAGGCTCAGTGACAGTGAACCATGCCTACCTTGTTCACTGTTAGCTCCATTGTGTAGTTATTAATATACTGTTTATTATATTATTTATAATTATTAATTATATGGTTAGTGGTAAACATATACTTCTGGAGAGAAAGATAATAGTAATAATCATTGTTAACATTATATATCCCTTCTATGTGCTGGGCATGGATCTAAAAGCTGCACCTGCATTAACTCATTTAATCCACACAATAATCCTTACTGAGCTAGGTTCTACTATCCCCATTTTACATGTGAGGAAACTGAGGTACAGAGAGGGTAAGTGACTCATCCAAGGTCACACAGCTGGTAAGTAGCAGAGGTGGGACATCCAGGCTGCCTGAATGTCTTTGGGGTGGGAGGATACTGGCCCCACAGGCTCTCCTAACGGATGACTGGCACCCCAAGCAGGAGCCCCCAGCAGCGCAGGCTCGGAGGGAGATCTGCCCCCCGACCAGGCTGCCCTGGTGATCCCTGTGGTCTCCCCGCCCGCAGCACCCACGCTCAAAACGGCCGGCTGGACGAGTCAGCCAACCATAATGGTTCCCGAGGAGCCATTTACCCCTGTCCAGCCTGAGCAATGCAGCTTCGGAGAGTCTTAAGCACTGCTCGGCTCTGGGCGTCTCGGGCTTATGACCAGTTTAGGCCAGAGAAGCCAAAGGACTGATTTGTTCTTTCTTTCTTTTTAATGACAAATGTGTATCCTGGAATTGCTGCTTCATTTGGCTGAACTGTAAGATGGGGGGGGGGAGAAGGAGAAAGAGGGGGCAGCCACAGCCTGCTTTGGGGGTGACTTCACGACTGTGGAGAAGCAGAGATGGCAGGCTCTGTGCCCTCTGAACCATGTATCTTCAGGGGTCACCTAAGCAAAGGCCAGTAGGGCCTTTCAGTCCTTCTTGAAATGCAGCCTCTTCTGATACCAGGCTCTGGAGAAAGGCAGCCAGCGGCCTTGACAGCTGAAGAGAAGCATAACCCTCCTCATGACCTCTAGAGCCCTCGCCTCAGGGCCTTTGCACTGGCTGCTCCCTCTGCTAGAATGCTCTTCCCGGAATTTCATGTCTCCACTCCCCTTCTCAGTGGGGCCCTCCCTGCCCAGTGGGGCCAGAGCTTCTGATTTGTAAGGGACACTGGAGATCTAGATTTTTCAGGTACCATCTCCCACATTTTAAATGCTGATAACTGATACCAAATTTTTTTTAAGTATTGCACTAATCTAGACAGCATATCCGTGGGCCAGACACAGCCCCCACAGTCTGCAGCCTCTGTGGTCAGAGTTCCAAAATTACAAGACATTGCATATAACATTAGTAATATATTAATATAGTAAGACCCAATGGAGTAAAGAAAAAAGAGAAAACTTGTCCAGAAATCTCTGAAATAGGCTGCAAGGCCAGCAAGTCCCAGGAGCTGCTGTTTGTTTGGTTTCTCACCCCTCTCTCACAGCCTAAAAATACCAACAAGAACTAAAGCACTTAGAGGGCATTTGCTGTGTGCCTGGCACTGTGCTAAGCACTTTCATGGACAAAATGGTTTAATCTTCACAAACAATCTAGAAGGTAGAGACTATTATTAGCCCCATTTAAGGACAAAGAAACCAAGGCTCAGAGATGTTAAATGACTCATAATGGAGCCAGGATTTAAAGCCAGGCATGGGGCCCCTTGCCCTTCCTGGCCCCTCATAAGTTCCCTCTTGAAAGAAAGGGGTAAAGAACAAGTTTCTGAAACTGAATTTGGTCTACCTTAATACTCTTAACTGAAAGTAGAAATTTCAGGTGACCCACAGCCTGTGTGACAGCAATCACGCAGACCAGGGACTGGGAAACTATAACCCACGGGCCAAATCCAACCCACCAGTTGATGTTGCAAATAAAGTTTTATTTGAACAGCCATGCCCATTCATTCGTA
Source organism: Tolypeutes matacus (assembly GCA_026826555.1). Taxonomy (NCBI): domain Eukaryota; kingdom Metazoa; phylum Chordata; class Mammalia; order Cingulata; family Chlamyphoridae; genus Tolypeutes; species Tolypeutes matacus. Next base: position 8,128,287 of record JAKSZT010054518.1, on the reverse strand, counting down.
TTGCCTGTGGCTGCTTTTATGCCACAACAGCAGAGTGGAGTGGTTGAGACAGAGACCATACGGCCCACGAAGCCTAAAGTATTTACTATTTGGCTCTTAGCAGAAAAAGTCTGCCACCCCTGATGGCAAACCAACATTTTCTAGAGTGTCTAGAGAGTTCTGAGGCCAAAACCCTCTGGGAAACACTGCAGTGTCCTTAAGATATGCAAAGCACATTTGCATATTAACCTGGGGAAAGGGTTATGGAAGTTTCTTTCCATAAGGTCAAGTGGTCATGACATTAAAGCTGAGACTGAATGAAATGAAGGATATAGCTATGGGAAGATATGGAGGAAGAGTTCCAGGCAGAGGAAAGAGCAAGTGCAAAGGCCCTGGGGTGAGAAAATGCTTGATGAACTGAAGGACAAAAGAAGGCCAACGTGGCTGAGGCAGAATGAGGAGGGCGAGAAGGTAAATGAGGTCAGGGAGGTGACGGTGGATGATCGATCAGGGCCTTGCAAGCAGGAGAAGGAATCTGTATTTTAATCCTATCACAATAGGAATATATTGTCCCCATCCTATAAAACACTGCAAACCATTTTTGTAAAGGGCTCATTGAGGCTTAGAAATCAAGTGAATCCATCTTAGACATAATTTCTTGTCTCAAAAAAAAAATTTCTTTAAAGGTCTGGAACCCCACCCCCAGCCCCAAGCCCCTACAAGCACCGTGGGGCAAGGATGGGGTGGCAGTGAGGTCATTAGAAGACAATGCATCTAACGTGATCACCAAAGCAGGTCAGAGACCTCCACCTTTACAGCAGCCCGGCAGGGCCCAGGAGAGACTTGACATTGTGGGTGCATCACCCAAGAGCTCTGGTGGCCCATGCGCTAGAGCTCCTGGAGCCCTTCCTCTCTACCAGCCACCTCTACCTTCCCCGACACCTGCAATACAGGCCACTGTCATAAATAAACAGTAATCCCCAAAGAGAAAAACCCAACCGAGGATCAGACCCCAAGTCCCAAGGCCAGGAACAAAGGCAAGCCACACCTCAGTCCCCTTCCCACTCTCAACCTCTGCCAGCTTGGCCTCTGAGTGAAAGAACCGGAAACATATGGGAAATTCAACTCTTTCAGAAAGCAGCACAGAAAACCACAGCTTCTGGGCAGCCATGTCCACCATCATCCAGGACCAAATTTAGCACCAGCCAAGGTGTTCGTGTTTGAAATCCCATCTGCCGGAAGAAAGGTTACCACAGTAGAATGTCAAGTTTGAAGATAGAATCCTCTTTTTAACAGAGAGTTTAGGAAAAAAGAAAAAAAGAAAAAAAAAAAAATACAAAAAAACACCACCATCAGAAAAGCTGTTCCCTCTGGTCAAAATAGCACCGTGCTCATCTGAAATAACCCACCAGGATGATGCTCATTTTCTTCTTTAGGCTCGTCCACGGTTTCTCAATTTTCTACAGTGAATGCAGGTATTAATAAAAGAAATTTTGAGACCCCCGACAGCAAAAGCAGTGAGGGACAAGATGTTGCTCATTTTTCTTGTAGCACTCAAAGAGCGAGACAATCTTTGGGAAGCAATTTCCATTGAGCTGAAAAACCGGAATTTTGGGAACACCCAGAATAAAGACGGCAGGCTTCTTTAAATAAACTTTCAACACCTGTTTCTAGCTCCTCGGGCAGAAAAGGAGCCCTGGTGTGGGTTTCCAAGGACTTGGAGAGGCGGATGAGACAGGGTCACCCACGGGCTGGACTCCTGAGCCCACTCTGCCCCCACCTCTCCCTGGTCTCGCCCCACAATCCTCACCTCTGCGTCAGGACCGGCTCCCCACCCCATCAGCAATTCAATTACGCTAAAGTTTCCAAAGTTAGGATTCCGCCAACAAGGCTGATAGCTTATTTACTGCTGTCATCTATAGAAAGAGGAATTTTGACACATTGTTAAATGATAGCACATTTAGATAAGTCAAGCTGTCAGAGCCTCTAATGGATGTCTAAACTCTCAGTGGCTGATATGTAAAATTTATGCACTTCAGAATATCATAAGGTTATAATATTTTAATCACATCCACGCTTTCTAAACTTTGAGCAGGGAAAAATATTCCATCAAGCACTATCTCGTTCCAGTAGATCAAGAAATTGAACCGTCCCAGAAGTTGCTCCAAACTCCTTAGAAGGAGCAGCCGGGCCTCTCTCACTAGCCCATCTCTCTTCCTATCACTGACAGGCCAAACAGAATTTGTCTCTCCCTCCAAAATCGTACCAGCCAACCTCTTTCCTCCCAAGAAACACCGATGTGTATTTGGACTGGGCACCTTCATCTCCCCCTGACTTGATTAACCCTCTTTGGGGAAAGAAAAAAAAAAAAAAAAACAGCATAGTAGACTGGGCCCAGGGCATCATTTAACAAGTAGCAATGTGAAGCAGAAAAAGAATATCATAAAGGTATGAATCCAGTTACGACGATTATACACAGAAAAGCCATAAAAAAATACTGCATTTGTAATGTTCACCATAAAGCAATCTTATAACCAAATGAAATATGCCCAACATTATCTTTGGATGGAATTTTATTTCTTCTCATTTCCTGGACTGCTTGCAGCAGAGGGAAAAAAAGAAGAAGAAAAGAAAGGGGGGAAGCAGTCTCAGGGTTTTGGAGTAGGGCACCACATCCCAGCACATCTTTACTGACAGCCCACAAGTCATCAAGGTGGTTGACAGACTTCCATCCTGGGAAATCCGTCCTGCTGTGTGGAGAGATGGCACTAGAAGGAATAATAACTGACTGCTTCCATATTTGAAAAATACAGACTTCCGGAAGGCCGAACACCGGTTGGTACAAGGTCACCTTTCTTGCCAGGCTCAGGGTGGCATCAGCAGCATGGTATGGTCTGGGGACACGAGCCGCCTTTGCTGCCTCGGCCACTTGAATGCTCAGCAACCAGACTGCACCGAACCACTCAACCTGAGCAACCAAGAATTGAAACCACACACCTCCTAACAGGCAGCCTCGCCGCCGGCAGTGCAGGCCCAAAGCACTTGGCCTGTGTGGGGCCTGGGGTGGGGACTTGCCTCTCCTACCCAAGTCTGAGAGCAAGACCACAGAAGTGTTCCTTTCTGGTTATCTGCCCTATAAGATGAAAGCTGGGAGGGAAAAAGAAAAATGAAAATAAAAAGTGGCATAGGAGTCATTAGCATTATGCAGGAGCTGATCCCAGACAAAAGTGCGGAGGCTCACAACCTGTTTCCAACAAAAATGTCGTCCATAAGACAGGGGGGAAGCTGCGGACGTGTGGAGCCGGGGGGCAGCTGAAGATTTCAGGACGGGGCTGGGGAACGGGGCAGATGCAAGGGCCTAAATGTCTTCACAGGGCCAAGGCTGCCTGTCTGTCTCTCTGCTCTGGAAGTGTGCAGCCTTTCAAACTCGCACAACGCCCACAGGGACACCCCCCCCCCCATTTAATATCGATGTAAATGAGCTTAACCCCCTACCCCAGAGCCTTCTCATTTTGTGCCAGACACACCAGCCATTGTCTTAATGAACAACCTCCCCTTACATATACGCCCTACTGGGGGAGAGGTCTTGGCCCTCTGTTTCCCCATCACCTGAGCAAGCCGCCCCCAGACCCTTCCACCTTTCCAGTTGAAATTTGCTTTTCCATCTCAGCATCTTCTAAAACCCTAACAAAGGGTTTCCAGATCAATGCGGGACCAGCTGGGACCAGGATTTGGGTGACCTCAACTGCTCCACAAAAGACCCATAGGAGGAAGAATGAAGGCAGTGAGGTTCAAACACACCACCCCCACCCCCACCCCCACAGAAATCAGCCCCCCGGGAGCCGCACCCACTGCTCCTCACCCAGCCCTGGTCTCTCCTCTCTGCAGCCCAAGCTCCCCGAATTGAGAACATTGAAAACGAGTTATCTAATGAAAATTGTGTTAACTGACATTCCAGCCGACCGGGAGCAAATACCAGTGCTGTAAATCTCACCCCGGAAATTTTCTCCAGCCCAGAATAACAATAGGACCCTGCAAAGGGCTTTCACCAGCCCTTCTGGTTCCTCTCCTCCTGTCTGCCACGTTCTTGTCATTCCTTATGTTACAGAACATCAATCATAAATAAAGACGCTGTCCCCCAGCCGGCCCTAGTCTCATTTACAAACATTAGCAGGGAATACGATTACCATTGGCCTTCCTGCCAAGCCCAGTGTGGCTGCCCAGCGCGCTCGCTCGCGCGCGCGCTCTCTCTCTCTCCCTCACCCCCCACCCCCCACCCCACTCTTCCAGAAAGGCCACTTTACATCGTTTAAACCGGTAAAGCACAGCTCTCAGGCCTGCCGGCCTCAAACGGTAGCCCCAACTGAGGACCTGGAATTGCAAGGCCCTCGCCGTTATTAACTGCATGCCTGAGTGCCCCGATTTTTCCTCCAGCTCAAAGGCTTTGGGGAAGGAGGCGGACGGGGTGGGGAGAGGAAGGGGCGGGGGGGGGGGGGAGACTGGGAAGCGGACAGGAGGGGGGTGTTGGAATCACTTATCAGAAGAAACTTAACGAGATTTGCAAGCGGACCACGGGCGGGGGGGTGGGGAGTGGGCCCCTTTTTATCCCCAGACGGATGCTGTCACGTCTTCACGAATGCCACGGCCAAGGCGGGATGCTCTAGCCATCCCGTTATCCGCACCTTTTCCCCGCCCCTTGTTCCCGCCGCGCCTGTCGAGGCTTTGAAGGGACTTAGGGGGTGCTTTTCAAGGGTACCCAGGAGTGTCCTTGGCACCCCCTAAAGAACAGAGGCTAGAGCTGTTCCCCCAGCGCGCGTTCTCTGAGATTCCATTCCTCAATCCTCCTCCCCTACGGCGTCAGCAGGAAGCACCCCTAAATCCGGGAGAGACACACCGGCTCCCAGAGAAGGGTGTAGTGGGAAGGGAGTGCTGGGGTTTAGGAGGGAGTTGTTCTAGTAAGGGCAGGGAAAGAGAGAAAGGGCAGGAGAGAGAAAGAAAGAAGAAAGGAAAAGACTGGATAGAGGAGAAAAAGAGGGGAGAGGCGGGGAGGAAAAGCAGGAGGTATAACAGAGCGAGGGAATCTCCCTTTTAAAAGTTCCCATGGGCCCGAGAGCCGCTCCCCGGCTCGCCGGGGCCCCGGAGGCGGGAGCGCAAACTTGAGCGCGCCGGGGGCCCACCTCAACCGCCCGTCTCCGGCTAGACTCGGGAAGAGAGCAAAAGGGGAAAGAGACAAGAAGCAAAGACAAACCCCGAGAACCTGGCCCAAGGAGGCGAAATCTGCGGGCGCAGGCGGCCAGTCCCGCGGCGGTGGCTGGGGAGGCGGCGGCGGCCCCCGGGTGACGGCGCGTCCCGGCGGCGCAACCAGGCGGGCGGTGGCGGCGGAGGTGCCGGCGGGCGGCGGAGCGCGGAGCCGCCTCCTCGCCAACCCCGGCTGCCTCCTCCTCTCGCCTCCTCCTCCTCCCTGCCCGCTAGCTCCCTCCTCCCTCGCCAGAGCCCCAGCCGGGCGCGGACAAGCAGGCGGCGCGCTCCGCGGCCCTCCCCGGGCGCCGCGAAGTTGGGAGGCGCGCAAAGTGCGGCGCGAAGGGGGGCGCTGGGGGTCCCGCCGGTAGCCCCCGGCCCGGGCCCGCAGCCCCTGCCTTCCCCGCGCCTCGCCCGGCCGCCCGCCCGCTGGCTCGCTCCTCGGGCCGAGGGCTCACTAGCGCTTCTCCATGGTCGCGGCGGCTAATCGATGACTGAACCGAACAAAGAGCAGCGGCGAGATCAATTCCTAATACCTATCGATGGACAGCGGGCAGCGAGCCCTGGCGAGCCCCGGCGGCCGCCGCCCGCCGCCCCGGGGCGCCCGCCTGCCCGCCCGGGGACCTCCCCAATGCGCCCAGGGCGCGCCCGGGTGCTCCCCATGGCCGCGCGGCCGGCGCTGCCCGCACTAACCTGGAGTCGCCGTAGATCAAATCGCTTCCAATATTGAAACATCGATCCCACATTGGCGGCCATCTTGGGGGCTATTCGAGACGCACACACACAAGAGTTTGGCTTTTCTCAATGGCTGCACTCAATATCCGGGCTGGACTCCCCCCAGCCCCTGGGCCGCCGCCGGCCGCCCGGACCCTGCGCGCCGCCGCCCCGGGCCCCCCGGGCGCCCCCGGGCCTCCTGCCACACGCTGCCCC
>JAKSZT010054518.1:8035839-8121740 GCA_026826555.1 Tolypeutes matacus | reverse complement strand
GGGGGGGAGGCAGCCTTTCCAAGAGGCGCCGGCGCCGCCGTTGCCCTGCCTGCAGCCGGCTCCCGGGCCCGCGGAGCGCTCGCTGCATCTCCCCCCCAAGTCCGGGGTCGGTGTGCCGCGCGATTGCACTTGACTTTGGCTTTTTGCAAACTTATCAATACTGACGTAACGTGCTGATCGATGCAAAGGGAAGTTTTTTTTGGGGGGTGGCTGTAGGAGGCAGACGCGCGGAGTGCCCGCCCCTCCCGCACCTGTCTCTCCCCCCCGCACACGCACATCGCATACTTAAAAAAAAAAAAGTTAATACTTTGGCATGCATTTTTTTCTTTTGCAATCGGAGCACACACACACACACACACACAAAACACGTGCCTCCGGCTGCCGCGGCTCCTCGGGTAGCTCAGCTTCAGATCCGAGGGTCGCCGCCAGCAATTGGGGCTGCATGTAGAAGCCGACCGGCGGGGGGGCGGGGAGTGGGAGCCGCCGGGGGGCGCCACTGAGTCGTGGGAAATGTCACCACCGCTGCGCGCAGTGTTCACGCAGTTAGAAGGTCAGGGTTACTGCAGGGAGGAGAGCCCTAGTCGGAGCTCAGCGTTCTTTGCAGGGGCAGCGGGGCGGGAGGGGGGACTTTTATTGTTATTATGGGGGCTTCTTAGCTTAGTTGTGGGGGCCCCAGGTCCTTTGCAATGGGAGTTCTTGTAACTATCTGGGGGGTCTTCAGCCCAGTTGTAGTGTCTCCACAACTTTGCAATGGAAGGTCTTTTACTGTTAGATTATTGTTAAGGGGAACCTTAGCCAAAGCGCTGGCGCTTCCTCCCCCAGTGGGCAGGTCTTTATCGTTATTTTGGTCCAGCTGGTTAGCTCTTCTTTTTATGCTCTGTTGAGGGGGCCTTTGCCCAACTGTGGGGGCTCTGGATCCTCGGCAACTGGGGAGGTTTCTGCTGTTACTAATGTCATTATTAGTAGGGGTTTCTTGGGTAAGTTGGGGGCCCCGGGGCAAAATGGGGTTCTTTATTATCGTCTTTTGGAATGTGTTTAGCCCAGCTGGAGGGGGCATTCTGGTCTTTTGCCAGTCCTCAGACCCTCCTCCTGACCCTGGGGTCACCTTCCTCTCTGGCATTTCCCCTGCCAAATCCCCACCCTTACCTCCTCCCCCCACCCCCCAAAAAAAGGACTTCTTTTTCCTTTTTCTCTGACCAAAAGATTTGCTTTTATGTACAGCAAATGGAAATTATATTCTCTTTTTATGACCCAGCTTGGACTTCTGACATCACTCTTGGTCTGGGACACTAGATCAATACAGAGGGTTATAAAAAAGATAAAGTTTAGAAGAGTTGTAAAGGAGAGAGGATCGTGATGGATATTTTCGATGATTTTCCAATATTTGTGTCTCAGAGCACGTGCTTCAAGGCAATTAAAGTTTTTAATGTAATGTAAATAATTGTTTCATAAATGCTTCAGAAGAAGGTGTGATCTTACTGAGCAATCACTCGAGCTGTTTAAAAAAACGTAATGTGATTTAAACCAGGACACAGTATTTCTGTTGCCGTCCCCATACATTTTCCATGAGGCTTGGATAAATATATTAATGCAAGAGTTGAAAAGCTCGCAAGACCAAAAGTACAGCATTCACCAAGATGTAATGAATTAGGCCTAGTTAGCAATTCCGAGTGGTCTGTTTCCCTGCCAGATTTCCCTGCATGTGATGTGTGGTTTATCTCGGCTCTCGATAACTTCACGTTTAAATTACAGCTCTCATTCTGCAAAATGAATTTAGGGAATTTTCATAACTATCGCATTGCAATTTTTTTAATGGTTACATTTTCTCTTGAGCATCTGTATAGCTTGTCTTTGAATCTGTTTTTAAAAGACCTACAATAATAATAAAATAATCTGGCATGTGAAACCCTTCAAGGCAATTTTTTAACAAACCAAGGTTTTGATAAAAAGATGACTTTAAATTTACCTCTGACTTTGCAGTAATGGGACAAATTGATAGCATGTGCCTCCTGATGGGATGTACTGAGAAGAACACATCACTTTTGTGGTACTCCCATCAAAAGTGCATAATCTGAATCTAGTCATGAAGAAATATCAGACAAATCCCAAATGGAGGGAAAATTCTACAAAGTCAACAACCTGTACTCTTCACAAATGTTAATGTCACATGAAACCTACAGAAAGACTGAGGAAGTGTTCCAGATTAAAGCAAGCTAAAGAGACATGACAACTAATTAAAATGCATGATCTGGGCATTAATTGGGACCAATGGCAGATTTAGAACAAAATCAATGTTTTAGATAATAGTACTGTATCGACGTTAATTTCCTGGTTTTGCCAACCATACTGTGTCTATGTAACAAAATATCCTTGATTTTAGGGAACACACACTGAAGTATTTAGAGGTAAAAGGAGAGACATGTCTACAACTAACTCTCAAACAGTTCAGACAAAACTAATACCTATCTATATACCTGTATCTCTGCCTGTCTACCTTTGGAGAGACCTGATAGAGCAAATGTAGTAACCGGTTGACATTTCAGAACTCTAGGTGAAGACGATACGGAAATCCTTTGCACTTTCCTTGCAACATTTCAGGGAATCTGAAATGATGTAAAAATACAAAGTGAAAAGAAAAATAAATAAATTAATGTCTGACTTTTTTTCAGCTGTTAGGAATAGGGATTATTGGGCTTCCAAATACAAATTCTGTGCAGAACTTTTCTGCTTTCCTTACTGACATAGGCTGCACCTTTGACCCAGCAGGAAATTGCCATAGCAAACATGCTTACTGAGGAGCGGCAAGAAAATCCAATAATTCAGATTGTTTTAAGTCTGTGATATTTTTAAATGACTTAATGCAGTGGGTCTCAGAAGAATTCCGACAATTTTAATGGTAGAAACTTGCGGTGCCACTGAGGAGCTGGCTGCTACATAAATACTGAATGATCGTGTCTTTCTGTCTGGGCTGAAACATATTAGCTTTGCTTAGTGGCTTATTGCTTTATTCACAAAATAAATTTCAGCCGTCTCGCCCCACCATATTCTGAGCCCATCATGATCCTGTACCTTATTAGATGTGGGGGCTGAGATTCCAAAGGCATCTGTTACTACCTCAGACTCGGCAAAAATGAATTAAGCAGTTAAGTGTTTACCCTAAACAGAGTCAGCTGGGAAAATGCTATTATTATGGGCGGCTCTTAATGAAAGACGCTAAGCCACGAAATTCTGACTTCTTCAGCAAACAATGGACCTTGGATTTGGAAACTGAAACACCAAAATTTTAAATATGTTTGTGAAAAGCGGTTTTTCATGTTCTTGGCACATCCCCCTACCACAAACGCACACACTGTACAGCCAGACAGAAACTTAGGCAGGTTTCTGGTCGATTTCTGGTTCCCAAAGTCCTGCACATCAAGATGAGCATTAAAACACCTCAATGGAAAAGAAGACCCCCAGCAAGAAGCAAAGGCCAGCTTGGGGCCACCTATCCCCAAAGTAGAAGCAGAGAGGAAGAGCCAGATCCTTTAGGAAATTCATAAACTGTGCAAGAATCCCCGGGAAGATAATGGTAGGTCCTTAGCCACAAACATAATGATATGCGAAATCCCAAGCATCAGCTGAAACAAAAGAAAATGTCCTTCGGTAGCTGTGCATCGCCCACCGCAGCTGCCAGGCAGGGAGGAAGACAACTACAGACTCCAAATTCATCTGAAGTAGTAAACGGCCACAGGAGAGGAAGTGGGATTGGGGGGCATGTGGCTGACACCCTGCAGGTCCAAGCCTCAGAGACCGGGATGACCACCCAGAGGACCAAGGCAGCGATTCCTCGCAGGTGCAGCACTGGCACGATGCTGTCAACCGCTACCATTTATTAAGCACCTACTGGTTATGGGATACTTTATCAATGAGTCATTAGGATAACGTAAGAGAGAGCGTGATTCTGGAGCCAGACTACCCGGGTGTAAATTTCAGCTCTGCCACCCATGAGCTCCATGATTTGAGGAGTTACTTGATCTCTCTCTGCCTCATTTTCCTCATCCGTACAGTGGTTCTCATAATTGTGCATTGGAGTGAGGAGGAAATGAGGTCGTCTAGGTAAAGCACTATGTAAATGCATGCTATCTAGTCGCTCCTATTATGACTGGCCTCACAGTGGACAGGACAGGGACTGGCATTCCCATATTGCAGATGGAAAAACTGAGGCCCTGGGAGAGGAAGTGGCTGGCCCAGGGTCAGATGGTTGGCAAGGGGCAGGGTGGAAACTGATACCTGAGTGTGTTAACATCAGGCCTGGGGCTCCTTGCACTTGAGCCTGCTTTGCCTGTCATGGGGAAAAGCAGACTCCCAGAGAGCAAGGGCTGGAGCCTTAGCCCACTGCCAGCTTTCAGAGCCAACCTGTAAGGATGGCTCCCTTGGTCTGATTCCCCTCATGAACAATGGTGAACTTATACTGTGCAGATGCTCCTTTTGCTCCCCTCCCCATTCACCCTCCATCGGTCCTCTACGGACTACAAATCCCAGGCTTCCTTGCTGCCGACTGGCTTCCAGCCCCATTTGGCCAATGAAAGGTCCTGGCAGGAAATCAAACGGTGGGCAGGGAGAGAGGTTGGGGCATTTATTCCCCAGCTTTCTCCCTACTTCGTTGCAGTTCTGGCAGTGGCTGGGTCCTCCTATGGGCACAGCCCAGTCAGTCTGTCGCTCTCCCAGAGCTCCTGCTCTCCTGGAGCCCCAGTAACTCTGTTCCCTTCCCTGCCTCTGCCAGTCTGGGGTGGAAATGGCCCCTGCCTGTTGCTAGTGCCTGGGTGGCTCAACTTTCCCTTGCCTGTACGTCTTTAAACAGTCTCCCCATTCAAAGATCCCAGCTGAGCATACTTTCTGTTTCCTGCTGGGACCATGACTAGTACACCTAGATGGAATACTATTCAGCTGTCAAGAAGGATGAGGGCTAGCTGCACATGCCGAGGTGGAGCTGTGTCTAGGACATATGGTAAAGCGAACATAAGCAGGTTTTAGAACAGCATTAGGGAATAATCCCATCTTTGTTTAAAATGTGTGTGCACACAGGAAAAAGTCAGGGAAACCTACATGTCAAATGATCAACAGAAGTTAGTTTAGAAAATGGGCTTAGAGGCCTCTCATAATTTCTACATTACTATCTTAATTTTCTTATGAGCACAAATTATTTTACTCATCAATAATTTTCATTTTGGTTGGGGGGGGTTGGGGGGCTCTGTCTCCTCCTGGGGCGCTAACTGAGACACAGAATATCGTGTATCTGAGTGTATCATCTGAGACACCCATAAAAGAAAAACTGACCGAACAGGGAGACAGACCATGTTGACGGACTTAATAAGTGATGATGTCATTTCTCCCCAGATCAACCTAAAAACTCAAGGCAATTCCGATAGAAATCCCAACAAGATTTTTCACAGAGCTTGACAAGCCCATCTTAAATTTCTTATGGAACTTCAGGGACCAAGAATAGCTAAGGCAAGTTCTAAGAACAACAAAGTAGAGGGTTTTGCCATCAGTTATCAAGACTTACTATATGTGATGATAATAAAAGCAAAAGGAAAGACAAAGAGACCTGAGGAACAAAATTAAGAGACGCAAAAACGTGGCAGAGCTGGCATTATAAATCAGTGGGGGAAGGAGGGACTTCATTTTCATAATGGTGTCGGTCCAACTGGTTAACCATATGGGGAAAATACGATTAGAGATCCCTACCTCACACCATACACGATAATCAATTCCAGGTCGAGAAGCCTGAAAAGGATTTAAAGAAATCCAATATGTTCCTTTCTTCCAACTGTACAGAACATTTGAACTGAAAATTATATTCTTAAGCTGATTTCATTCTGCCATATCTGTTTTTTGAAAGCATCCTAGTAGCTCTGGCGATGTTAATAGCCTAGTATCCCGTGCAGAGCTGGATCTGTAGCCAGAAGCAGGACTGGATTTTCTTTTAGCATCCCCAGCATGAAATGCCAACATGGCAGCTTCCAGCTGATTTAGAGACATTAGCTAATTAGAGTTCCAGGACCCTGTTCCCCATTGCAAGGCCCTTCCTCCACACACACAGCTGCCCGAGCCCCCAAAAAACTGGCCCCGGGGCCGGAATCCGCCTTCCAGTTCTGCATCCACATCTAAGCAGCTGAGTGTGCAAACCGGGCAATGACCAAAGTCCTCAGAAACAGCAGCAAGGGACTTAGAGCACCCACCTGCCTCACCACCTCACCCGGACCCCACACATCGGGCTTGAGAGGCCCTGTTTGGCTTTATGCTCACTGGGGCACCCACCCACTGTCAGCCCCTGGGGCTGTGCACTCCTAAAGGCACCATGGGCCTTCCCTGTGCCATGAGAAGAACTGGGTCCTGGAGCACCCCATCTCTCCCACCCAAATAAATCTCCACAAACGGACCCCTAAAGCCTCAATGAAGAGGGGAAACTGCTGCTGCAGGTTTTCTTAAGGGGACAGGCAGGTGGGACTTAACACCTTAAAATCCTTTTTGCTACCTGCCCCCCAACAAAGTTCCCTTCATTAAAGCAGCCTCCCCAGCCTCTATCTTTAATTTTTCTCCCCTCAAACTGCTCACCTGTCTTCTCTCACTCATTTGTCCACCCTCGGTTTTTCGTCTTCCCCTATGCCTTCCCCCTCTTCTCCCTCTCCCTCCTCTTTTTCCTTTTCCTCCTCCTTTGCTTATTTCACTTTCCTTCTCCTTCACATCAGAGGTTCTCACATTTAATCTTGTCAGCAAAACACAGGCCCAGGAGCCAAACTAAAAAAAATAACAATTCTTTTGTTCCTTTGGTAAAATGAGGGGGATGAGAAGGCTTACACTTTAATTTCTTTTTGTCCCTATCCCACCATCATTATCATCAGTCATCATCATCATCATCATGGTGCCTACTACACAGCAGGGGCTTCACCACCATTCTCCTCATCATCATGATGGGGCATGGCTGTGCCCATTTTACATATGAAGAAGCTGAGGCTCGGGCAGGTCAGCTCACCCCAGGTCACTCAGCAGGAGAGTGACTGAGCACGGTTTGGATGCTAGGTGAGAAGTGGGTGCCTTCTGGCCGTCCTGGGGGAAAAGCCTCAGCCCTTTCAGCTTTTCCTGCTGCCAGGGAGGAGGCTGGGCACTGAAGGAGCTAGGGCACTTCTGGAGGATGCCAGCCAGACAAATCTGAGACAGCAGGGGCTGCATCCCCGACAGCCATTTGTTGAGTTCCAACTCCTTCAGCTTCCTTGGAGCTTCTGATTTCTTAGCTCTTGGATTCCACAAACCAAAATCAATGCCCCTCCTGCTCCAAATCCTTGTTGACCATCAGGATTTTTGGCAAATGTGCCAGGCAGCAGGCACCCTCCAGAGGTCATCTGGTCTATCCCCTTGCCTCCAAGCAGCCCAGGAAAAAGACTTTAAAGTGATTTTCAGGACCCCAGGTCAGGGTCTAACATGCTACCCATGTGTGTCCACATCCCTTCTGCATATACTCACACTTGTACAAATTTGCAAGTATGTGCACATACATGTAGACACACCTGCACAGACATATACACAAGCTCCTGTCACACTTGCTTACCTCTGCACTCACTGTGTGCCCACGCTGCCTTCTGCACACTCACATGTGCACGTTTGCACATACATGCACACACATGCACATGCTTGCGTGTCAGTGCACCGCCCCATGCTTGTGTACTGTTGCACACATACATACACACACACAAGCCAGAAAGAGATGTTCCCATTTGCTCTTACACACATTTGCACGGTGGGCGAGTGCACACGGGAGCACACTTCATGGACACACACAGGCATGTGTGCCCGGCTGTACCTTCCAGAGCTGGGCCTTTGGCAAAAGCCCCACCTGGTGGACACTCAGTGTATCCGCCAGCCCCGCCTCCGTGGCAGGGGCAGCCGGCCGGCTGGCAACAACACGTGTGCTCAAAGCTAAACTTTGAGCCGCCCTACCCCTTTAGGCCTTAATTCTCTCCTCCTACCCCTTGCCTGGGAGGCCAGTTGCCTTGGTCAATGCAGTGAAAAGAGTGCTGGATTTGAATCTCTGCTCTGCGACTTGCTGGCTGGAGACCTTCCTTTGCAGCCTCAGTAAGCTCATTTGTAAAGTGTGGGTAAAGGCCTCAAACGTGTTCAGAAGAAGCAAATGACATCATGGGTGCGAAGCGAAGTGCTGCGTACCTCAGGGACAGACAGAGCCTAGAAAGAATCTGATGTTAGACCTGGGCTCCACTCGAGAAGCAGATCCTGGCTCTGCCCTTTTCCAAGTCCCACAGGGTGTGTGGAAGAAGCAAACGATATAGATGCAAAGTCAGTTAGGGGTGGATTAGGCAGGCTAATTCCAGGGCTCTCTGGCCTTCTCCCTTTCCCCACTCCCACTGGGCGGTCCTGCCCGCCTTGGCCTCCCTGCCCTTCCTAAAGCTGGAAGCTACCGTGAGGGCCAAAGTCCAGATTTAGAGAGCAAGTGCTCCGCCAAGAGAGTCCGTGACAGTCTCACTCTTCCCAACCCCCCAGGGAGGCAAATGACCACATAAGCATCATGTGTGTCCCAGAGGGCTGTGGAATTAAGATAATCTCAGGGAGGCAATAAAGGCAATGGAAACTGCGCTAATTAAAGAGCATCTGCTAATTGTGGGAGCCTGTGTCAGAAAAGTTGCATCTGCTGGATGTTGCTAAGTGGCACAAAGGTGGAGGGAACCTGGTTGACGAGGCCTTGCCCCGCTGCTGAAGCAGAGCTGCAGAGTGGAGGGACAGATGGTGGCCCAGACAAGAGATGACTGTAAAAGAAAGATTAGGCATGGGAAATTATGCCTTCCACACTTTATTTAAAAGTCAGTCACTGGGAAATGGCTGCCGGTTGATGCCAGCGGTTGCAGAGACAAGTTTCAATATAGCATGAAGTGTTGTAGGAGCCTGGCCTTGGGTGTTGAACTACTAAGGGTTTGACGCCTGGTTCTGTGGCTGCCTGGCTGTGTGACCCAGTTCCAGTTGCTTAACCTCTCTGGAAGTTAAATGGAAGAACAATACCTGCCTGTGTTAGATGGTATCACTGGCCCCAATTCTTCACCCTTCCCTGTATTTGTGCCCTATGCCATGTGACTTTGCAGTGACCTTCCCAATGTGGGCAGAGCATACCTCCCTGCCTTTTGAGCTTGGGTCTGGCCACACTACCTGCTGTGGCAAAGAGAATGAGGTGGAAGCAGTGGTGTGCCAGTTCTGGGTCTAGGTCTTGAGGACTTGTGAATCTCCACTTGCCTTCATCGTGGAAAGAACATGCCCAGGCTAGCCCACTGGTCCCAGGAGGAGGAGGGAGGCGTCTGGCTCTTGAATCAATGTGGAGGAAAGCCCCCACCACCTAGGAACACCTGCTGCGGATTGTTCTGCAGGCGAGGAGTAAACACCTCGCATGCTGAGCAATGATGCTTTTGGGGCTTGCTTGTTCCTGCAGCAGCTAGATCTCGTGCTCCCCCACTGGCAGGCTGGACCCTGTCCCCCTTTCCAAGCCAGGCCCGTGGTCTCACCAACCTTGCTCCTCACCTAAGTCACACAGCCTGGATGCATGTGGCCTCTCTTAGGCCATCTACCTGCACCTAACAAGGCCCATCTAGGCCCATGAGTGAAATTTCCCAGTGCTCTTGCCAGTCCTGCTGGGTTCTGGGGTCCCAGCAGGTCATGCCAGCCAACGTCACAATGCCACGTGGCTTTGGGAAAGCCACCTAGCACCTTTGAGGTCTCATGTTTCACATCTGTAAAAGGGGATGGATGCTCCCTGCTTGACCCAGCATAGGAGGTGTGAAGATCACAGCCATCATGGATGTGTTTTGAAGAGTATGAATCCTCTGGAAAAGGAGGTGTGATGAGGCCCATTGTTCAGTACTCACTTTAAGAGGAATCGGTGAGCTTCATAGAGGAGGATGCCATTGCCCTTGCCCCAGCCTCTCCCCAACCTTTTCCTCCTATTAAGGTCTTGGCTGTCAGCTCCTTTGACAAGCTGACACTTAGAAAGAAACTAAGACTTAAGTATCCTAAGAGTGGCCCTGGGCAGAGTCCCTTTTGTAGAGCTTGACATGACAGCCATAGACAGGCATTTCACAGATGAGAAGACTCAAATGGCTAATAAACATAGGAAAAGCTGCTAAATCTCAATAGTAATTAGGAAAAATCCAAACTGAAACCATAGTGAAATACCATTTCACACCCACCACACAGGCCAAAATTTTAAAGTTTGATAATACCAAGTGTTGTCAAGGACACAGAGCAACTGAACTCTCATAACACTGCTGATGGGAGTGTAACTGATACATCCACCTTGGAAAGCAATCTGGCCTAACGGAGTGAAGTTGAATATATGCATGCCATATGCCCCAGCAATCTACTCCTGGGAATATACACAGCAGGAACTCTTGCCAAATGCACCAGGAGACAGGTTCAAGACTATTTATAAAAGGTTGTCCATAATAGCAAAAACAAACAAACAAAAAATCCCAAATGTCCGTCAACAGTGTATCCATACAATGGAATTCTTTAAGTATGGCAAACAGAATCAGAACTGCACTAGGCGACATGGAGGAATCTCACAAACGGTAATACTGAGTGAAGAAAGCAAGTCTCAGAAAAGCACCAACTATGGTACTATTTACATAAACTTTAAAAGCAGACAATGCAATACTACGTGTATTTTAAAAAACACACACACACAAACTCATAGAGATGATAAACACCAAATTCAGGATGGAGAGTCCCTCTGGTGTGCGACTGGAGGTGGGGATGCAGAGAACTTTAGCTGATAAACTTTTATTTTTTTAAGCTGGGTGGTATGTCATGTAACGAAGATATCTGGTGTGTGGTGAGCACACAATAATGTGGGCAATGATTATCGATCCTTTTGATAAGTTCTGATTTTCCTATGCCAGATTCTTAAAGCAAGGTGCCCACCAAAAATGTGGGCATGGAGGAGAGCATAGGAGAAGCAGCTACGTCCACGGTGTTTGCTCATCTTTGCAGTCAATGTGCTCGTAGAGCGGTGCTGGGCTGTGAAGGGGTATCTCAGAGACTAAAGCCCTGTCTGCACAGCGAACTGGCTGCAGGCACAGGCGTCCCAGGATCCCAAACCTCTGCGCATCCAGACACACCCCAGTCCAAAGCCTTTCTATGAACCCCACTGCAAGACGTCAGTGGGTCTATAAAACATAAAGCATGATCCAGCAGGAGCTGACAATTCCTTTTTTCGGCCAGTCAAAAAATATGCATGAAAACCCAATCTGTGCCAGGCCCTATACCTGGTGTTGGAGATACAGCAAGGAGCAAGTCCTTCAGTTACTGCCTTATGAAGGCCACAGTCCAGAGGACGTGCACACGCCCAGAGCAGGCTAATACTACACAATACAACCGTGGAGTCAAGTACTGGTGGAACCATGGAACCACATTCCAGGTGACTGGCACATAGTAGGTACTCAGTAGTTTTTGTAGGAAGGAAGGAAGGAGGAAAGAGGGAAAAGAGAGAGAGAGAGGGAAGAAGGGAGAGAAAGAGGGAAGGGGTGGTATTTGTGGACAGTCAAGGTAGAAAGAGAGATGGTACATTGTCTGGAGGTACAAGGAAGGCTCCTTGGAAAAAGTGGGATTTGTATGCATCGATTTTTCCTGGCTTCCTCTTTGTAGTAACAGCCCCCAAACCATAGAGGCTTTTTGCTCTTGTCTGGATGTTGGCTTGATTTTGCTTTTTCTACTCCATCCGTGAGTCTGATACCGTAGCCCTAGTAGCTCTGCCTGCACATCTTTATAGAGCCACGACCAAAGACAAGGAGTGTTTCCCTTCCACCTTCACTTTGAAAAATCCCAGGGAAAAGCCTGAATTGGCCAAGCTCGGCCCACAGAGGGAGGAGTCTGTAGGCTAAGGTCAGCAGGCGGGAAGCACCCCGGAGCACACCACAGTGGTGCTTGTGGGCTGCACAGCCGCCCAGAGTGCACAGCTCTGTACTTCCCAAGCGTTCTCTGTGACCTCCCAATGTTGGTAGACAGCACACAGAGCCTTCGATAACCTTGACTTCCAAGTGTCTCTCACTCTTTGTGATGACTCCAAAGTGCAGTCTCCGTTAGTGCTAGTGTGTCTATAATGCCTCTGTCCCTAGAAAAAATCTCCCTTCTAAAGAGAGAGAGAGGGAGGCGGCTGTGGCTCAATCAGTGGGGCTCCCGTTTACCATATGGGAGGCCCCGGGTTTGGTTCCCGGGGCCTCCTGGTGAGGGCAGGCCCGCCTGCACGGCGTGGTTGGCTGACCCAGCGAGCACGAGCAGCAAGGGGGGGGATAGGTGAATAGATAAATAGAATCTTTGGAAAAAGAAAAAAAATAAAAAATAAAAAAAATAAATAAATAAAGAGAGAGAGAGAGAGAGCAGCTCTCAGATTCAGGTCCTCTGGGGGGCAAGATTTTAATTGAGACTTTACTTTCAATTTATTTATTTATATGTAGCTACTTTTATTTCTAGCAAGAGATGCCAGTTTTCCATTTAGAATGGTGATAAGAAGTTTCCTTTTTAAAAATACATTTATTTACATAAAAATGAGCCACACCAGGGGAAAATATAACACGAATAATAATATAGTTGTTACATAGATACGGCAAAAATTCTGAATGTGGGTGGAAAGGATTGAAGGATTGTGTTGCTTAATAGCCTAAGCTTTAGGAATTAATCCTGAGTTTAAATCCAGGCCACACTCACGATGTAAACTTAAGCAAGTTACTGAATTTACCTGATCCTTGGTTTCCTCATCTGTAAACTGGGAAGGATGATAATAATAATCAAAGTTCATAACCCTCCTCTCAAAACTCCTTGGAACCATGTGTATTTTTGGAATACCATCACTATGTATTACATGATACCCCAGCAGGGTCTGGGAGCACCCTGTGATCAAGCACCTTGATAGTCCTGAAGCAAAATGTAGGACTAACCGCATTAAGTGAGATTGTACCAGTCCTGGTCAGATTTTTCTGCCAAATGAGTTCACCATATCATTCCAGACCTTTTTGGATTTTGGAATTGCAGACAAGCGGCTGTGCACCTGGACCAGCCTCCCAGGAAGGGGGTGTGTGAACAAGACTAAGTGAGCTGCAAAGCACCCAGCACACTCATACATCCCATGCAGAGTTGGACTGCGGTCGTCCTAGGGGCAGAGGGAGAAGGGAGAGGCCACAGACTGGGAATGGGGTTAACAGGGGCAAGAGGTGGCCCCCAGTGGCGGTGGCATCCATCCCTGGAGAGGGAGAGTCTGACAGCTTCCTGGGGTTTTTCAGAAACAGCGTTCTACTCCCTGTGACCCTGCCCCTCCCTTTCTTCTTTTCTTCCTCCTCCTCTTCTTCCTCTTTTTCCTCCTTCTTTTCCTCTTCTCCTTCCTCCTCCTCTTCCTCTTTTTCTTCCTCCTCTTCTTCTTCCTCTCCTCTTCTTCCTCTTTTTCTTCTTTCTTCTTCCTCCTCTTTTTTCCTCTTCTTCTTTTTCTTCCTCCTCTTCCCCCTCTTCTTCCTCTTCTTCCTTTTTCTTCCTCTTCCTCCTCCCCCCATCTTCATTTTGTTGCAGCAGTACTTGTTGCGTGTCCACCTCTTAGTTTGAGACCCTCGGCATCACAACCCAATATAAAGATTCAAATGCAAGTAGTTTGGGGAAGGTGAGCCTAGGAAACACTGAGTGGGGAAGTGAGGAAAGGAAGAGAAGGAAGCAATAAGAAGCAGCCTATTAAGCCAGTCACCACTATGAACTAGTTCAACCCCCTCCAGGAACCTGGGAGACAGCATGGCACATGCACCTCAACACTATTGTGCCTGAGGAGGGAGAGAGCTGGGGTCTTGACACACAGGCATTGCAGAGGGCTGCTTGCAGGAGGCGAGAATTCCCTGGCTCCTCCAGGCGCCTGTGTGGGTGGGCAAAGAGGGCACCAGCAGCCAGAGAAAGGCTTCCAGCAGTGCAGGATTCACGACTGGTGGGCAGGCAGGCAGGTGCTAAAATGATAAGGGTGAAGAGAGATGGGCAGGGTACTAACAGGGTCTTTTACATCAGCCCAACAGCCACTCCTTGCTGCTTCTCTTTCTGGCATATCCTCCATTTTGTCAGGGTGTCCACCTGTCCCAGATCATGGCTTAGAGGAAAGAAAGGATGACACTGTCCCCAAATTCAGCACTAAATCCAATCATAATGCCCTTACTGTGCATGTGACCCAGTTCTGGCCAATGACATGTGAGGGAAGAGCCACTGAGGGGCTTCTAGGGAAGTTTTACTGTGGTCGTTTCTGTGCCTACATGTGATACCTGGTGCTGGGACAGCCATCTTGGGGCCATGAGGGAAAGCAAGCTGAGGGCCAAGGCCCCACAGAGGATGGCTGCTGATCACACCGAACCTGGAGCCGCCTAACTCTGTACTTCTTATGTAATATAAAGAAAATCTATTACAATTTTAGCCAGTTTGATTTGGAATTATGTTACTTACAGTGGAAGGGTATTATTGTGGATATTAAAGGAAAGTATAAATCTGGAAGGTGAGAAAATGTGGGGAGCCTCCAGTTATAAGATCATATAAAGCCAGGTTGGATTTTCAAGACTTTAATGCCAGAGCAGGCAGTAGGGGACAGCGAGAGAGCTAGCGTGGGCTGGGATAGTAAGGATGGTTTCATGAAGAAGGTTGTACTTGAAGTCGCTACAAACCTCCTGGTTCTATGGCTATACTCTCCACGGAGGGCAAGCCCGGGAGCCCTTAAATTCCTTCCCAGGACCATAGATATCTCCTCCACCAGGAAAGAGAGCTGGGCTGGGTGGGTCAGGAACATTCTGAGTAGATGCATGGCGTTAGCAGTGTTCTGGGCTTGTCTGGCCTTCAATGTGTGATTTTGAGAGCTGGAAGTGAGAAGATTCTAACTCAGAATGGCGCACGCATGTGAAGCAGGCTGTCTTGCCAGCTATTTGCCTGTATTTAAAACACATATGGGTGATATTTTTAAATATCTTTGCTGTGTGATTGAAAAACATTGCAGTTGCTACTTCGTGGACTTGGGTTTTTATGAAAACCCAAGGATGGAATGGAGTGTGTGTTGGACCTACGTGGGCTTTGCTGGAGAGAATGCAAGGACAGAATGGCACAGCCTGCGTAAATGGCAGGCAGGGAATTGGGACTGGGCCAGTCGACACTTAACATGGGTGTAGAGGCTGCTGGCAAAAGCGCCTGGATTTTCTCTGCCATTCCTACCCCCGTGTCCAGTCGTTGGGGTTTGAGTGGGGCTCCTCCCCACCCCACCCCAGCTCTGGGGGTGGTCATGTGGCCACACTTGGCCAATCAAATCATTCCAACTCCCTGACCCCACAGATTGGTTGAGGGGCAAACTCATGCCCCAAGTCAAGCCAGTAAAACTCAAACCTGGGGTTTTTGCAGGAACTACTGGCAAAGAAGCAGTTCCTTCCTCCCTGCTGAACTTGCTAAGGGAGAAGGACAATAACCTGGGACTTCCAAAGACTATCTTTGTATGTCTTTTTTAGGAGAAAGCCTGCTGGGAATAAAGCCAAGGTGGGGGAAAAGAGAGCCTAAGATATAGAGATTATCCTAGATCCAACCATGCCTGAAATCAACACTTGGATTCTTTTTTCAAATTTATTCTTTAAACTGAAGTATAATATACATACAGTAACAGTCACTCTTTTCATCTTGTGGTTCTATGAGTTCTGACAAACACATACAGTCGTGTACCTACCACCACAATCAAGATGTAGAACAGTCTATCAACCCCCTACTCTCGCACGCTCCTTTGTAGCCCACCCCTCCCTCCAACCAGCCCCTGGCAACCACTGATCTATTTTCTGTTCACATAGTTCTGTCTTTTCCAGAATGTCTTATAAATGAAACCATACAGCACAAAGGCTTTGAGTCTGGTCTCTTTTACTCAGCACAATGCATCAGTAGTTTGTTCCAGTTTGTTGCTGAGTAATAAGAGTCCACTGTACAAATGTACCACAGTTTGTTTATCAACTCATCAGTTGAGGGACATTTGTCTACTTCTGTACTTTAAATAAGTTTAAACACTTAAGTTTATTCAGCCAATAAATTCCCCTTTCTTAAGTTGTCTGAGTTGGGTTACTGTCACCTGCAAACAAAATAATCTTGACAATGTATCAGAGAAAGCCACTTCCCCTCTCTGAATTTCACTTCTTTCAGCTAAAGAACCGGAATGCATTAATCAAGATGGTTTTGAGCATAACAGAAATTTCGACTCAAAATTGGCTTAAATGAAAAAAGACAATTATCCCACATAACAGAGAGTCCTGAGTTGGGGAAGACCTTAAGTTGGGGTGATTTGGCAACTCAGTCACATCATCAGGGATGCAGGCATTTTCCATCCCTTCACTCTGCCATCCTCAGGGTTTCCTCCTCAGGGGAAAGCAAGATGTCAGAAGTGGTACCGCTGGAACAAAGCTCACAGAAGTTCCCTTGTAGGTCTCAGGAGACTACTCTCAGAAGCCCACCCAGCAGATTCCTCCTCATATTTCATTGGCCAAAATTGGGTCACATGACTATCCCTGATTTGGTCCCTGAGAAGGAGGATGGAATTACACTTAGGCCAATCTGGTCCATCCCTGAGTGAGAGGTGGGCTCAACTTCCTCTGAGGCAACTGGCTTGGTGGGGAGGGAGCTGGAACCTGAACAAAATGGGAAGAAGGATGAAAAGGATGCTGAGAAGGCATCCAACAGTGCTACCAAACAAAATAGCTGCTCAGCTACCCCATAGGACTGTGGTAAGGGTCAAGTGAGGTATTGGTTCTTGGTAAATCATCTGTCAAGATTAGCCGCGTCATAATTCCCTCCATTGCTGCAAGGAAGCATGGCACAGTGCACCCCAAACCTGAGAGACTCAGACAGCATCAGCACAGGTGGGAAACACTGAGCTGGTTTAATCCAACACATTTGAATTAGTCCTAATGCTTCAGTGACAGAAATCCAAAGCAAATTGGGTTAAACCAAAAATAAGTTATTGGCTTATTTAACTGGAAAGTTTAATGGTATGATGGGCTTCAGGCACCACTGGATCAAAAGCCTCTCATGTTGAAATTGAGACTTCATCCGTCTCTTTCTCTAGGCTCTGCTAACTTCCGTGCTGGCTTCATTCTCAGAAAAGCTTCTCCCCTTACAGTGGCAAAGATAGCTGCCAGCAGTCCAGAATTCCATTCTCCCAGCTTCCCATACCCATACAGAGAGTCTCTTTTCCAAAAGTTCCATCAGAAATCCTGGGAAAGTTTCTCATTGGTCCAGATTAGAACACATGCCTATGCCTGGACCAATCACCATGACTCTGCTAGGCCAGGCCCAGATCACATGACCCCTTCTACAGCTGGGGCATGGTGGGTGAGGAAGCGTCTTAGCTGTATAGGGCCGCTGTAACCAAGTTCCACAAACTAGATGGCTTAAAACAACAGAATTCTATCTCCTCACTTTCTGGAAGCTAGAAGTCCGAAATCAAGGTGTCACCAGGCCATGCTACCACTAAACCCTGCAGGGGAGAAGCCTTCCTTGCCTCCTTAAGCTTCTGGTGTTTGCTGGTGATCCTTGGTGCCTTGCCTCGTTTAGGCATCACTGCACTCTCTGCCTCCTCCAGCTCCACTAGGGCCTGCTCCCTGGTGTCTGTCTCTGTCTGTATCCAATCTGCTCCTTCTTATACGGATACCAGTCCTATCGGATTAGAGCCCACTCTAATCCAGTTTGGCCTCATCTTAACTCATCACATCTTCAAAGATTCTATTTCCAAATAGGGTCACATGTATGGGACAAGCATGTATTGAGCATGGTGCAGGATACTGAGGTTCATTAGCAGAGTCTTATCCCTCAAAGAGCTTGGAATCTAGAAGCAGTGTTAAAATATTAAGGCTGGATTCCTTCTATCTTTTCCTCAAACTTTGATATCACTTTTTTTGAGTAAGAAAATAAATTTTCAACTCATACAATAACCTCCTTGCACTTTCTTCCTCTCTCCATCTGTCTCTGGAGACAGAATAGCACGTATACCACGAAAGACCACATTTGTCTCTCTCTGCTTATTTCTGTGCAGACCAAGAGATAAAACGACAGCTGTAAAGAGAGATGGCAGATGCTCTTAAATGCCCTGTGTTCATGGCTTTCTATCCATAACGTCACATAATCCTCAAACCAGCCCATAAGGCAGCCACTATTATTCCCACTTTCCAAATGAGGAAGCCAAGGCTTAGCAAGGCAAGGTGACTTGCACAAGGTCACCCAGATGGGAAATGGAGCTGGGCTTTGATCCCCAGATTTTAATGTCCAAGCTATAAACTCCCAATGGCTCCCCTTGGCTCATCAGGGCTTGAGTGAATTAATAATATGACTTTTACTATGCAGTGAAGAGTCATTGATCCCCAACTCTGTGCCAGTCACTTAGTATGTTTTAACTCTTTGCCCCTCACAACAATCCTCTGAGATAGGTTCGAGCATGACTCCCATTTTACAGATAAAGAAACTGAGGCTTTAGGGAATTAAAGCAATAAGTGAGTAGGTGAGTTAGGGGATTATACCATCAAAAATCTTTGAGGGAGAAGGGAATCTCCTCAAATCCCTTTAAGTCCTAGAATCTTATGCGTCTATATTCAAAGAGAAAGGAGCAAGATGGAAATTTAGAGCAAAACCCTCCTCTCAGGGGAGTTCTGGGGAAAGACCCCGGGATTCTGGGGCTGGATGCCTACAAATCCTAGCAGTTTCTCTGAACAGACTGAGTTGGTCAGGGTTAGAGAGAGCAGGCTTTTAGGAGACCCTTGTAGGAAATGTATCAATGGCAGTGTCTGCCCCACAGGAGCTGTAACTAGGGTCCTCAGTGAGAGTGAACGTAGAGACACATACACTTGAGCTGTTCTGTCATCTAAATGGGCATAATGAAAAAAAACTTGTATAAAAATGTAATAAAATATGGGAAACGGATGTGGCTCAAGAGGTTCAGCGTCCGTCTACCATATGGAGAGACTGGGGTTCGATCCCCGGTACCTCCCAGTAAAAAAAAAAAAAAAAGTAATAAAATAGGTCTGAGAAATCAGTCTGAAAAAAATAATGTGCATCTGGTTTTGAAGGAAAAAATAAAAATATCCCTTTCAGTTTGGTAAGGTTGGATAAAGGGAGTGGTTAAACACTTATTTGATTTTCATTTTTCACAAAGGTAATGCATATTCATTATTAAAAATTCTTGTAATGTTTATGTAATGGGTATATCAGCTAGGAATGCTTCTGGCGGCAAGGGTAAACTTACCCAACATTGGCTTCAGACACAGGATGTTTATTGCTAATTATCAGAAAGCCTGAAGGTAGAAGGTTCTGGTGTTGGTTTAGGGACTCAACAATCAAAAAGGCCCCAGGCTCCCTTACTCCTCCTATTCTGCTATACTCAATGTGTTGGTTATGGCTCCCCTTTTTGTCACAAGATGGCTGCCACAGCCTCAGACTCATGTCCTCATATCAGAGTCCCAGGGAGTAAGGAAAGGGGAAAAGTGGGGCTAAGAGAAACTTGTCCTCTTTTATCAGAGAAAGATCTTTCCCAGTGTATTAGCCAGTCAAACTGCTACACTCCGCCCTCTGAATTTCAAAAAGACATTAAAATATTCAAAAAACCTTAAATCATGGGAAGCGGCTGTGGTTCAATCAGTAGGGCTCCCGTTTACCATATGGGAGGCCCCGGGTTTGGTTCCCGGGGCCTCCTGGTGAAGGCAAGCCCGCCCACACGGCGTGGTTAGCTGACCCAGCGAGCACAAGCAGCAAGGGTGAGATAAATGAATAAATAAATAAAATCTTTAAAAACAAACAAACAAAAAAACAAAAAAATCTTAAATCAGTAACAAATCAAATACAAAATCATATCACAATCAATTTAAAGAAATACAGTTTGTCTTGGGGCACAGTCCCATCTGGCTGTAGACCTCTGAAACTTATAAAACCATTTATCTGCAGAGGGAAACATGAGTTATGGGTCCAGAACAGTTCGGTAAACCTGCAGGGCATACTGCTTTAGATGTCAAAGCCTGAGAGTCATTCTTAAGATGATGGTTTCTTCTCCCTGGGGCCTCATGGGGACATACCCTTTCCACAGGCTTGCCCAAAAGCCATTTCCTTGGTTCCACCCTTTTCAAGCATCTGGGTAGGGACTGAGCTCCAGACCTCACCCTCCAAGAGCATTGGGGTGATTGCCACACTTTACCCAATCTTTGGGTTAGAGTCTTAACTCCCCTAGTACAGTGAGGTGAAGGCAACATCCTCCCTAACCTTTGGCATACAGGCCCAACCCTCTCAGAGCAACGAATTGACAGCCTGGCCTTCCCTAATCCATGGAGGACAGGCACACCCCTCTCAGACCTATGGGGTGTCGACCTTACCCTCCCTAATCCTTGGCGAATGTGCTCCACCCTCTCTGTACCCTGGGGTGGCAAAACTCTCCCTGAACAGCGGGCGGGAATATCCACTCTCTTCAACTGCCAGGACAAACTCACCCTTTCTGTACACATGTGTGGGGTTCCTCTCTTGGCCCAAGATGATGTCTTAATTCCAGACCTCAGCTTCCATGGTTTTCCTCGTAAAGCTGTTTCCCCTTCAATCTCTCCCTTCCATGTCCCTTTTATTCCAGGCTGACAGTGATGTTGTTCATACAACTGTCTCAAAAGTTTGTTGGTTTAGCATGCAGGAAGAAGGGGTCCAAGCCATCAGACAGTAAGACTTTCCACAAGTCTTTCCTAGAAAACTGCATTTTCAATCCTGATTTACATGTTCTGTGTTTAGTCAGTACCTCAAATGGGACACTACCATCTGGGGGCTTGATTTTCAGAGGCTTGGAATTTCCAGAATCAGTTTCTGGTTTCTTTGTACCCAACAGTTCAGCCCTCAGCTTATTTCTCTCATCTAGCATTTTGCTATAAGCTGCAAGGAGAAGCCAAGCCGCATTCTCCGAGTTTACTTTGGAAAGTTCTTCAGCTAAATGCCCAGGTTTGCCATTTTCAAATTTTGCCTTCCATAAAACATCAGGAGTTAATCTTGCTAAGTTCTCTGTGACTTTAAAACATGGATCGCCTTTCCTCCAAATTCCAATAATAGTTTCATCATTTACTTCTAATGCCTCATAAAAAGTCTCTTTAAAGCAGTCTAGGCCTTTTCCATTAAGCATCTCACAATTCCTCCAAAAAATACCCCTTACCCATTTATAAAACCATTCCAGCATTTTGGTAATTGCAAAAGCATGACCCCACTCTCAGTACCAAATTCTGCTTTAGTCAGCCAAAGGGATGCTGATGCAAAACACCAGAAATTGGTTGGTTTTTACAAAGGGTATTTATTTTGGGTAGAAGCTTACAGTTACCAGGCCATAAAGCGTAAATTACTTCCCTTACCAAAGTCTGTTGCCATGTGTTGGAGCAAGATGGCTGCCAACGTTTGCAAGGGTTCAGGCTTCCTCTTCCTCTTAAGGTTCCATGGTCCCAGTTTCTTCCAATATTAGCCATAGGCTGGGATAAGTCTAGTCTCTCTCCTGGGGCTGGGTTCTCTCCAGGCTCAGCTGCTCTGCTCGCTCCAAAAAGCCAGCTGTAGACTATCAGGCTAATAGCTCATCTCTCTTCCTGGGGCCTCTGCCATGTCTAATGGAGCCTTCTTTCCTTCTTCACGTATCTGCTTCTCTGTGTATTTATTTCCTGAGGCTCCAGCATTAAAATTCCCACTAACTCCTCTGCCCTTTAGTTTTCTCTGTGAGTCCCTGCCCACCAAGGGGGTGGGGACTCAACATCCCACTGACATAGCCCAATCAAAACCCTAATCACAACTCAATCAAGTAAAAGTGAAACCTCTGAATCCAATACAATCTAATATGCCCAGAGGAAAAGACCAGTTCACAAACATAATCTAATATCTATTTTTGGAATTCATAAACAATATCAAACTGCTACACCCAGAAACAGTCCCCTTCCTCAGCAAAGTTGGATGGACCTCTATGCAAACTCCAGCTCTACTTCACCTCTTTGAGTCTCAATTTCTCTGTCCTTTAAATAGGACCAATAGTAGCACCCTCCTCATAGGGTGCTGTGAGAAGTGAAAGTACTTAATGTATAATAAGCACTCAAAAAGGTGTGCTGATACTGTCCGTCTGCCTGTCCAGATCCAGCCTTCTCCACTCTCCCACCTCATTCTGGGCTGCCCCGGGCTGCAAAATGGACTCCCTGGGCCTTTGGCTTAGGGTTAATTGGTCAATGGGAAGTATCGGCAGGAGTATGAGAAGAAGGGAGGAGAGAGGTCAGGTATTTATTTCCCTGTCTCCATCTCTGTTGGATTGCCAGTTTCTATGCAGTGCCCTCTGTGCCAGCCATTCTCTCTTAGGTCCTAGCATGCTGCCCGAGTCCATATGGGTGCTTTTTCTTAACCTGCCGTCACCTTAATAAGTAGTCTCTTATTAAACTCTTCTCAAAATACTCAATTTGTGTGTGCCATCTTTTCTTGCCAGGACCCTGATTAATTCAAACATTAGTTGTATGATTTTTTTTTTTTTTACGTAAGTTATTTGCAAACTTTGGTATTTTATTAGTAGAGACAAGTGACTTACATCACATCATGTGATTAATCATCACTCACCAATTGGTCAAAAAGTCGGTCAATGTTGATGGTTAACTGAGTTGCTGTTATAATGGTGAATTAATTCTAAATCCCCAGGTTTCAGGTCATATCTCGAGGCACAGTATTTTTCATATGATAACAATCTGAGGAGGGGGAAGGTAAACATAAAATAAAATAAAAGACACAAACTGACATTCACATGCCCTGAACTCACAGCTTCGTGTTCTTGACATCCTTCAGTTAAATGGAAAACACTGGGTTTTGAAACTGTATTGATTTCAGCAGGCATATATTATTTTACTGTAAGTACCAATGTCTGTTGTACTTAATATACAATGGATTAATTTAAAATGCATTAGTTTAATAAAAATGCATAAAATAGAAAATAGAATTGCATTAGCTTCAATAAAAAATTCAATTTCATAAATATTATCTCGTTTTAAAATGCATTGATTTCCAGAAAAATATATTGGTCAAAGGTAATTTACATTGGTTTGAATGGAAATGCACCAGTCTCCATACATATGTATTAGTTTAGTCAAACGTATCCAATTGTGTAAAATATCGGTTAGATTGAAATGGATTCTCACCCTGTTGTTGTCGTTGTCGCTGTTGTTTTATTCTCTCACAGAATAAAAATCTCACACGCTGGCTAGAGCATGGATCAGTTTCCTAGAAAGAAGGCAGGTAGGTGAGCCTAAGGAAGATTCTGGAAATGGGTTTGTGAGTGGACATGCTGACTTCAGCAACAGTTAAGATTCCTTTTGTGGAGGTTAAGATGCATTCAGCTTCCCCACCAAGGCTGGCTATGGGGCATGAGCCAGAGATCCAAGCAAAAGGCTCAGATGAAATAGCTCCTGTCCGCCCACCCCCCTCCCAGGACTAATTTGAGCCACGCCAAACTAGGAAAATGGCATCTTCATCTTGGAGCCGGCTGCAGAGCACGCAGAGCCAGGAGGGAACCTGTGAGATGGAGACTGAAGGAGAACGGAACCATGCGGTGAGGTAGACCAGAGCTCAGAGTCAATGGGACACAGCGGGGCCCTGGGGCTCTGGGGTCAGATTTCTTTTCAAATCTGACTTTTAGACAAGCCCTGAGCCCACCACTCTCTCAGCATGTGTCCTCAGGAAAGTCACTGAGCCTCCCTGAGCCTCTCTTTCTCCCAGGCTCCATGTCCTGCACTGTTCTACGTGCTTCCCATGTGATGGGATTGAATCATGTCTCCCACAGGACACCTTCATGCCCTAACCCCCGGCCCTGCAGGTATGAACTCACTTGTAAATGGGATCTTTGAAGATCCAAATAGAATCAGGGTCTTAATCCAATAGGTTTGGAGTCCTTATAAGCAACGGAAATTTGGACATAAAAGTGGAAGCCAGAGGCCAGAAGGCGACAGACGGCCATGTGACGGAGGCAGCTACCGAGCCACCACCAGAACGCTTCAGACTTGAGAAAAAGCATGGCTGGCAGATACCTTGATGTTGGACTGTGAGACAATCCTGAGACAATAAATTCCTGTTGTTTAAGCCAATCAGTCTGCGGTATTTCTTTTTTTTTTTTTTGTCTTTTTTTTTTTTTTTTCCTGCGGTATTTCTTATAGCAGCCCTGGCCAACGAAGATTCCATATCCTGGCATTTAATTGTCACCATAGACCCACGGACAGGTGAGTGTCTTGTTCCAGATCATACAGCTAGCAAGTGGCAGAATTTGGACTTGAACCCAGAGTCCCTGCCCTCAGCTACTAGGTCGCCTTCAGTGATCACTGTGTGGAACTCAAAGCAGGTGTATTATGGTAATTAAAGGAGAGTTTTCTAATGCCAGCTCTGTCCTTTCTAGCTGGGCACCTTTGGTTAATGACTCCATCTCTTTGAGCCTCGGTTTCCTCATATGTGAAATGGCTATAATGATAGCATCCATTTCCTAAGGTTCTCAGGGCGATGCCAGGGACACAGTAGGGGTTCAGCAAATGATAGCCCCACACCCCCAACAAAAAAGCACTGGACACATCTTTGCGGCTGCCGGACTTTTCAGAGCCTTTGATGTGCTGATGTGGGTCAGGGATCTATCTCTAAGAGAGGAGGAGTAGGCAGAGTCTACACAGCCCATGGCTGAGCTGTGGAGGTAAGAACTACAAAAAGGAAAGCATGAGAGATGGAGCCACTACACCGAGTGGCATTTCCCAAAGGGAGAGACCCCTACCCCTGAGGGGTGTGTCAGTGGCTTTGGCTCTCCACAGATGGACGGTTTTCAAAATTTTGTATTAAAAAAAAAAAAAAAAGTAACTTATAGAAGAATAGCAAGAAGAGTACAATGACCTTCCTGAACTTCCTCTGGATTCACCAAATGTTGATGTGTTGCCACACTTGCTTTCCTTCCCTCTCGCTCTGTCACACACACACAAACCCTTATGTACATCTCTATCTTCTTTTCTGAGTTAATGCAACTATCACATGGTCTTAGCACACACATTTCAGACCTTCTCTTGAAGGACAAGAGAAGAACAAGGACCTTCTCTTGCATAACCACAGTGCAATTATTACAATTGTGAAACTGAATGTTGATATAGTCCCACAATCTGACTTAGATTGTGTATTCAAATTTCACCAATTGTCCCAGTACTGTATTTTACAGCAGTATTTCTGTCCAGGCCGGGATCTAATCCAAGATCTCCCATTGAAACTAGCTGCTGTATCTCTCTCGTCTCCTTTCATCTTAACTAGTCTCTCAGCCTTTATATTTTGTGACCTCAACAGTTTTGAAGAGTCCAATATGGAGGTGCCCTCCACAAGCGTTTGCCTGATGTTTCCTCACAATTAGATCCAGATTATGCCTTTGGAACAGGAATGCCAAAGAAGTGACATCGTGTCCTTCTCAGTGCCTTGTATCAGGGGCACATGTCTGCTTGACCGGTTTCTGGGGTTGTAAACTTTGCATTCTTGGTTAGGTTGGTGCTTGCCAGATTTCTCCATCATAATTTCTTCCCTTTGTAATTAGTAAGAAATCTATGGAGGAGATAGATTCTATAAGACTGCCAAGTTGAACATTAAACATTTTATAATTTAATATTTATGTGTTTATTTTTATGTTACATTCTATTTCGGCAAAGGAAAACTGGTGTTCCATTTACAGTAGCAACAAAATTTTCTTTTCAAATATATATTGAAAGTTAAATATATTGAAAGTTTAAAAAAAAGAGTGGGGGTTTATGGTCCCTTCCCAAGACGCTTTTCGGGGTCTCTATGGCAGTTGGAGCCTTCGGTGAGCTCTCATTCTTGTTCCCAAAGTGCCAAGCCAGGGACCAGTCCAAGCAGAGGGCGCATGAAGTATTGACAACTACCCTTCCTAGAACACAGTAACACAGGGAGGGCATGGCCAGTGGGGTCAGCCCGGGAAGTGGGAGGGAGGGTCTTCTGGC
Source organism: Tolypeutes matacus (assembly GCA_026826555.1). NCBI lineage: Eukaryota > Metazoa > Chordata > Mammalia > Cingulata > Chlamyphoridae > Tolypeutes > Tolypeutes matacus. Next base: position 8,095,695 of record JAKSZT010054518.1, on the reverse strand, counting down.
CACCAGCTGGGCCCGGCATGGCTGGCAGTGCAGATGGAGGGCTGGGGTCTGTGGCCTGTCCACATCAGAAGGCCATTGGTCTGGAGAACTGCTACAACCCTTCCCTTCCTCTGCAGCTACTGGTGCCGCTGCCAACTTGCTGTGTAGTCTCACGAAAGTTATTTGGCCTCTCTGAGCTTGGTTTCCACATCTTTAAAATGGGAATAACCAGCAGCCACCTACTTCATAGAGCTGTGGTGAGGATTAAACAAGGAGACTGTGTCAGCCATGTGAGCTATTGTCATTATTTATCGATTTCTTAATGGCCTATGTGTTACTGGATCATGAGTTGGCTGCCAACTGTTCAAATCCCAGCTTTAAGCATTTTCTTGTAGCAATTCCTGTGACTCCCACAACAACCCTAAACGAGATAGGTGCTAGCTGTATGGCTGGGGCAAGTCTCATGGTCACTCTGAACCTGTTTCCTTATCTGTAACTGGAGGAAGCACTAGGACCTCTCTCACTGGTTGACATGAAGCCTAAGTGAGGGGATGATGCCCAGAAAGGATTCAGCCTGGTACCCAGCACATGCCGTGTGCTCCAGCCACAGCGACTAAGACTTTCCTCACAACTTGGATTTTCCTAAACTATGGTTGGCAACAAAGAACAGAGGCTCAGAATCCAAAGTCAGACCCGGGTTCAAATTCAAGTTACTTGTTATTGCACAAGTTACTAAAGAACTTAGACAAGTTCTTTAAGCTCTAATTTCATTCATTCTTTCAACATTTATTGAACAATCATCATAAGCCAACTACTGTTTTAAGCACTTGCTTGTAGCACAAGCGTTGTGACTCCCATAATGACCCTAAAAGAGGGTAGGTGCTATTATGGTATCCATTTTACAGATGGGGAACCCAAGGACCAGAGGGAAGAAGTCACTTACCCAAGGTACAGCTAGTCGATGTCAAAGTCGGGATTCAAACCCAGGCTATCTGGTTACAGGGTCCATGCTCTTAACTTTTCTAGACCAGATTTCCTCTCTGCAAACTGGAGGCAACATGAGCACCTTTCCTTCGGGTTGTCATGAAGATTGAACAAGTTTTGCCTTTACACATTTAGTACAGTGCCTGGCCTTCAGTGAGTGCTCAATAAAAGGGAGCTGTAGTTTTTAGTTATTATTTTGTTTCTCTTCTTGATTCACCTCCATGCCTTTTTTGCACTTGATTCTCTCCCCTGTCTGGCGCACTTCAGACTGTCTTTGAACACTTCATTTTAAGGGTCACCTCCTCCAAGAAGCCTTCCCTGACCTTGCACAATGGGCCCAGCAGCCCTCTGCTGTGTTCCCACAGTCCCCTGAGCTTTCCAAACTGCACTAGCACTTACCACGCTGTTCTATAACTTTTTGGGTATTTTGGATTTCTGGTTTGGTCCTGAACCAGCGTGGATGCCTGTTCAGGGAAGTGGTGCTCATTTGTTCAACAGCAACTCTCTGTCAGGCTCTGGGGCAATAGCCCACCGGTTTGTTGAAGGACTAGAGGGCCTGTTCCCACTTCCTGTGCTCACATGGCCGTCTCACTCCCCCATACACCTGCAATGATGGTACTTTCCAGGGACCCCCGCATGACCTCCCAAGAGTGGGTCAGGGAAGGTTCCAAGCCTAGGTCCTCAGTTCCAGGTGCCCAGGAACCTGGCTTCGCTGCCGGGCCCTCCCTGAAGCCCCTAGGCCTGCCCTGCACCCAGCCCCTCTCCTGAAATAGAGTTTCTTGTGGCTTCACGTTTCATCTCCCACAACACAGTCTCATTTCGCCCATCTCCTTTCTTCACCGCAGGCACCAGCTCGCCAGGCTAAAAATACCCCTGACATTTTAAGGGCCTGTTAGGGTCTGAGCCGCTCTCCTGACGGGAATGCGTTTCTCTGCAAATTGAAGCAGGTGGTGACTCAGGCGCAGGCTGAGGGCGCCTGTCCTGGGTAGGGGGCTAGCAGCCCTGGGCCAGCCTGCCTCCTTTCCTGGAGGAGCTCCTGTCTCCCACAGCCAGGGCTCCAGTTGTGCGCGATGACAGCTTGCTGGATGAGCGCGCAGTGGCTGTGAACAGGGATCTGGAGCCAGGCCTCTTGGGCTCAAATCCTGGCTCTAGCACACGGGGTGGGCCTCTGTGCCTCCATTTGCACCCGTGAAAGGTGAGTCACGAAAGTCCCCAGCGCCTAGAGCTGTGGTGAGGACCATTTGAATCGCGCTAGGAGCATCTTCTGGAGCAGAGTTTGGCGACGGTAAGCATATAGTAAAAGTTCGCTTTTTTTAGGGTTAGTATTATCGTCATCCGCTTCTTCATCTCTAGGAAGCTAGGTTTCCATCTCTCTCAGGTCTGTCTGCCTCCGTCCTCTTCTTTTTCAGTCAGGTTCTCCCCCACGGGGAGTTACCCAACCTTATGTCCCATCCCCTCAGAAATCCCAGTCAAAAGAAAACTTCTCTCCTTCCCCAAAGTTCTCACAGAAACCCCTGAGCGCCTTTCCCCAGCTGGGCTTCGCGCCCTGCCCCTTCCGGTTCCAAGCTCTGCGGCCAGCGGCTGTTCTTACTAACCAATCCCAGGTCATGTACCAATCCCTGAGCCAATCACGGTAGCCAGAAGGATGGCAACCTTTGATTGGCCAGGCCTGAGTCACATGGCCATCAGGGGCAAATCACTGTGTGTGTGGGGGGGGGAGAATGCTTTGATTGGCCGGGCCTAGGTCATGTGCTTATCCTTCGTGCCAAGAATGGGGTTGGCTTCACCCAGCCCGTGGGACTGTGGTGGCGGTGGGAGGTGATTCTGTAAAGGGAGGTGGGGGTGCTGCTCCCAGATGCAGGACTGGCTGGAGGGCCGGTGGAAGCCGCGGGCTCAGGCCACGGCAGCTCCAGGTGGACTATAGGAACCCCAGCCCCCTTTGTCCCTTTCCCCCAGAACATCCCTCACTCAAGGTTGTGCAGGAAGGAAACGCTGTCTGGATGTAACAGCTGCGACAGTGTGTGTGTGTCTAACTACACAGTACAGTTTACGATTAAATATTAGATTTCCTTCGTCTTAAAAACCCTTGGGCTTTTCCCTCTCAGCACCAGCGACTTTACCCTGCTCATCCTCCGGCTTGTCCAAGCTGTTCGCATTGCCAGGAGACCTGGAATCTCTGTAGCAGGGCCTGGAACAGTGTGTCTGAGTCAGGCCACACAAAACGGAGTCACAGAACAAATTTGCCTTGATCTTTTCTCCCTTCTGGTCTCCTTTTCTTCCTCTAGCTTCTTCCTCTGCACAATGGGCAACTATTTGCTTTGAAGCGTTTGTCAGGCAGTCCTTGTTCACTACGAGGGTCTTGCCCAGCAGGAAATAGTTGCATCACATCTTAGAGTGGGTGAACTGGGATAAAAAAGGGTCCAACAGAAATAACTCCCACAGACCATGATCTCCACTTGTAGCTTCGCAAACAAAGCGAGCAGTTGTCTTATTTGATTAGGATTAACAGATTTTCCAAAGATAACCTATTTTGGTTTTATGATTCTATCTCATGGCAGTGTTTACAATATGTATTTGCAGAAACAGAAAATGTATGCCAGGAATGAAGCAAGAGCCCTCGCCGGCGCTCACACAGTCTGTCATAAATATAATATTAGGATGACGCCTGAAATTAATGTGAATCATTTCTCAATAAATAGTCAGTTAGTGAGGTGTTCTAGCACTGCTGATGGAAGATATATTTTGGTAAAATATGGGGTTTTTATCGGTTGGGAACTGGGGGGGGGGGTTCGTGGAGGGCATAAATCTCCATGGAAGAAGTATCTTTTATGATTATTCAATTCCACAGTAGCTTTAAAAGCCTAAAGTAGATTCATATTTACAGTTCCTGGAAGCACCTGGCTTTTATACCTTGGGGGAGGAATTAGCATCAGGCCCTTCTCGCAGAAATCATTGACTTAGGTCCTTGGGTGGCTGGGAGGCAAAAGGACCTCATCGTGCTGGGCCTCCCAGGACTGAATTCATTTCTCCTGCATTGGGTTGTGGAGCAGAGGCAACTGCGCATGGCATTTAAGGGAGAAGGAGCTGCTGGGAAAAAGGTCCTCGTGGGGGCTAGGCCTAGGAGGCAGCCTCGGGAATTGTCTTCCTTAGGTGTGTGATAGGTGGTGGGGTTAGGGCCCACGGGGCTGAAAAAGGAAAATGTGCTAGGGAGAGGCCCGAAGCTAGCTAGCCGAAGTCGACCCTGTGGGACCGAATGTGCCCCTGTGCCAGAGGTCCCCAGCCAAGCGTAAATATCCTCACCTCGGCCCAGCTGCCTGCGTCTTCTCAAAACCAGGAGATGGAAAAGGAATCCTGATCTTGTCTCTTGCCATTCATTTCCTTGTGGGGGAACTTATTTATTTAATTTTAAAGTTACCTGTTTTGGTTTGGGCTTTTCTGCAAACAAAAGTGATACAGGACCACAATTCCAAAGTCCAAAAAGCTCTGAAAACCATGAGGTTTTGTTGTACACATTTGCTGACTTGACCGGCTATGAGACTATTTATATTCTTTATTCATCCCTCTTTGTGGCAATGTTTATAGCTTTCACCACAGAAATATGAATGTGTTTGATTATAGGGTGCTGCCCCCGACTTTGCTGAGGATGTGAGATAAGGCATATGCACCCCCAATGCCTTTTCCAAAGCCAAACAGATTCTGAATTCCAAAACACATCTTCCTTCCCCAAGGGTTTCAGATAAGGGATCGTGAGCCTGCAGTTGCTAGTTGTGATTTAAAAAAGTCAAATGGCATAATGTAGAAAACAAAAGCCTTAAGAAAACAGAAAATTCTGCCACTTAAAACACAAAATGTGGGCAAAGTATATAGCTATTCTCAGAAGAAAAACAAAAGAACTGGCCACTAAACTTGGAAAGAGTTCCAGCTGCACTCAACATTGAGGATGGCAGATTGAAACCATAATAAGCTACCTCCTTTATCTATCTGGTTAAAGGTGGGAGGGTGCCTGATGTTGATGAGGATGTGTGGAAGTTACTCCCACCCTTGTCGTTGATGGGTTGTAAATCACAATGATTTCTTTGGAAGGCAACTTGGCAATATCTATCTGCATTTTACATACCTTTCGGTCCAGTAATTCTGTGTCTATGAATTTAACTTGCAGCAAGTCACATACACATATGCCAAGATAAATGTTCAAGGATATTTATTGTACCACAGTTTATAATAGCAAAAAATTGGCAACAACCTAAATGCTAAATGTCCATCTGTAGAGGACTGGCTACATATACTTCAAGCACATAGGCAGAGGAATATTATGAAGCCGTTAAAAAGGACGGAGTACATCCATGTGAACTGATGTGGAATGATGCCCACGATTTTGCATTACATGACCAGGGCCATTTGCATAAGTTAGTTTTTACTTTTCAGATTTTTACTTTTCAATTTTAACTTTCAATTTTCAAAATTCTTTCTATGCGTGCTATATGTCTGTGATGGTTTGAAGCTGTATGGACCCCAGATTAATACGTTCTTAAATCTAATCCATTGTAAGTAGGACCTTTTGATGAAGTTAGTCCAGTTAAGGTGTGGTCAATCAGGATGGGTCAAAACCTATTACTGCAGTCCTTTATAAGTGGAATGAAATTCAGACAGAGAGAGAGAGAGCCACAGGAAGTAAGAAGCTAAGAATCAACAAAACCTGGGAAGAGAGTGGAGAGTCCAGGAGAGGCCACCATGTGCACTGCCATATGACAAGCTAAGGACCAAGAACTGCCAGCAGCCATCCCCAGAATGTTAGTCTTCAGGAAGAAAGCATTGCCTTGATGACACCTTGATGTGGACTTTCTCTTAGCCTCAAAACCACAAGGCACCCTTTAACTAATAACATCTTCAAAGGCCCTATTTACCGATGGGTTCACACCCCAGCACCAGGGATTGGGCCCTAAACATGCCTTTTGGGGGGGACACAACTCAATCCCCAACAAACACCAACTTTTAAACAAAACTGATCTCTGGGCAAGACGGTGGAACTATGGGGAATTTTTGCTTCTTTTCCTTACTGCAGATATTTTATTTTAATTACAAAGTGACATCGGAATGAGGGTGGGCCTCCACCCAGTATGGCTAAGTCCTTATAAGCAAAGAAAATTGGACACAGAAAGAGAAGCCACAAGGAGAAGCTGGAAGTCAACAGAACCCGGGAGAGAAAGAAGAAGATACCACCATGTGCATCACCATGTGACGGAAAAGCCAAGGAACCCCAAAGATTGCCCCCCAGCCAGGAGAAACTGGCCTGGGAGGAAGCCAGCCTTCTAGCCTCTGAAACTGTGAGCCAAGTGATTCCTGTTGTTAAGCCAACCCATTGTATGGTACTTGTTTTAGCAGCCGGCAAACTAAAACAGGCTTTTTAGAAGAATTTTCTCTGTGACTATATCTATATTGGCATCAGCACACATATGTATTTCTTTTCTTTCTACAAGAACGAGTTTGGACAATCCAAACTCTTCTGCAGTTTTCTTTTCCCTCTTAACCTGATGGCCTGGCCGTCTTTCCCTGCCAGTACCCATCAGCCTCTTCCTTCTTCCCGACATTAGCACTTGGCATGCCTCCTGCTAAGGCACCATCCTTTCTTTCACCAGCCACTCGTTGATGGACACCTGGGCTGGCTCCAACTTGTGGACCTTATGTTTTGAAAGATTTTTGTCCACCAGACTGCATTTATTAAGTAATAATTAATTCGCTTCCCCATTTTTTATTCATCAAAGACCTACAAACTGCCAACCAGGGCTCCCGATTAGCAGGAGGCTCCTGGAGCCCAGAGGATCCCAGCCCAGAGCAAAGAAGCTGGATGTTTTGAAGGAGCCTGGGTGGCCTTATGGAAGGCAAATGTGTGATTTTCCTTTGTGTATCGGGTTTTTGTGTTTTTAACACAGGGGCAAACCCAGACCCCGAACAGAGAGGGGAAGGGTGGTGAGGGTGTTAGAGGTGAAAATCCCTGTTGAAAGGGTGCTCAAGGCACCCTTAAAGGGCAGCCCCGGCTACAGAGGCACAGAAGAAAGGGAGAAATTGGCACTTGGCTAAGTGCCTTAAACTTTCTGAACCTCAATTTCCTCATCTGTACAATGGGATAATCTTTCCTACCTCCTCATGGAATTATCTTGAGGATTCACCTGGTGGTACACAGTAGGGACTCAATAAACTCAATATTTGTTAAAGAACTAAAAGCGAGGTAGAACGTCCAGCTGTATTATTTCAGCAAAAATGTCCTGTGCCTTGTGCTCATGGCTGGGGATGTAGATGTGAGCCAGACCCAGTTGCTGCTCTCCAGAAACTCAAGTTCTCATCATCTTGTGTGTGAGGAAAGGATGATTCCCCACAGAAAATAAGGTGTCATTCCAGAAAGGTAACTAGATACTGGAAGATAAATGCAGGGACTTCCTGGGCTCGAACCCCAGCCCCACCCCGACTAGCTGTGTAAAGAGGGTATGGCCAGTATGTGTGGGCACGCTGCTTAACCACTGTGTGCCTCAGTTTCCTCGTCTGTCAATTGGGGGATAATATACTTCCACCTCACAGGGATGGCAGAAGGATTAAGTAAGGAAATAGTTGTGAAGCACTGAGTCTGTCTCATACTAAGTGATCCACAAATAGCACTTATAATTATTACAGCTGAGGAAAGGTGGAGATGTGGAGATGTGCCCTGGACTCTGACTCGAGGTATTTAATTGGGCTGGAGACACCTGCAGAGCCTTGCCAGAGAGATGAGGGTGGAAGAAACCAGCCCCTCTCTGGATTCAACTGAAGAGGCTAGGAGGAAAGGGGGAAAAAAAAAAAAAAAGAGGCTAGGAGAGAATTCGGGGAGTCTTTGGGGCTCATCAACAATAACATTCATTGCAAAGGATAAATATGTAGTTTCCATGTCATGTTTCTTACCAGACAAGGAAAACAGCCATTCTGCCAGGAACCCAAATGCATGTGATTTTTTTAAAGGGACTGTGACAAGAACAAGGTTTCAGGTCAATTGCAAATGTCCCATTGTTCAAAGTAACCTTCGGCAAGTGCACATGAATCATCTCTTTTCTGTCTTTGTAGAAGACCAACTATACATGGTGCAAAAAAACCTGAGGATTTAAAAAGTACACATCTATTGTTTTTGTGTTTTTTTTTTGTTTGTTTGTTTTTTAAAGATTTTATTTATTTATTCATTTATCCCCCCCTTGCTGCTTGTGCTCGCTGGGTCAGCTAACCACGCCGTGTGGGCGGGCTTGCCTTCACCAGGAGGCCCCGGGAACCGAACCCGGTGCCTCCCATATGGTAAACGGGAGCCCTACTGATTGAGCCACAGCCGCTTCCCTGTTTTTGTTTTTTTTTTAAAGTCACTATGCCTTGGGTTTCCCCACTGACTCCTGGACATGAGTGATGCTGCTTTTGGTAGCAGTGCTCCAGGAAAGGTATAGCGAATGTGGACTTTGCCGCTGGGCTGGAGGCCTCTGGCTGCTCTGCTCTTCCGTACTCTGGAAGCCAAACATATTAGCAGTATATTCCTCCAGGGTGGCTTCTATGAGATGGAACTCAGGAATGGTGTGCCCCAGGGGCTCTTAGAGAGTGTCCTCTAGAACACAAAGTTAGTGGGTTGATAATAGATATTCCACGAGAAACATGTTCCTTGGTCAATTAAGTATGGGCAACCTTAGAATCAACCAAGTTTTCTTTCATGCAGGCATTGTCAGAGCTTTTACTATATTATCAGAACCTTTACTAATAAGGTTCATTTGACTTTCCCAAAAAGGGATAGAGGGTTCAGTGTTTCCTACACTGATTTAGACAGGGGATCCTTTTTAACAGAGCTATCTATAGGACCAGGGTTTCAGAGATCTCACTTTGGATATCTGAGATTTCCAAACCCAAAACTGAGTTACAGATTCCTTTACAAGTTCACCCTCTTACAATTAAGGGCTCAGCCTGATCATCTTGATTGGACTTAATCATGTCAATCAAAACAGTGACTGAGCATTTGTTGACAACTTACTATGTATTGGTGCTGGGGAGGCAGCTTCAAAAAAATATAGTCTCTGCTTACAAGGAGAACAGAGTTTAATAGGAGAGAATAATAGTGACAGACAACAATAATAACAATCACAGATACCATTTATTGAACATTTACTCCATGCTAGGCACTGTGTAAAATGTTATTTAATCAAGCTCATTTAAGCATCTCAACAGGGAGACAGGCGTTATTATACCCATTTTACAAGTGAAAACACCGAGGTTCAGAGGCAGCAAACAACTTGGCCAAGGGCACACAGCTAAGAGACGGCAGATCAGGGCTTTGAGTCAGATTCTCTGAATCCTGAGGCCACAGGCTTCACCCCCATGTGCTCTAAGGACTCCCTGGTTGAATTAGTTTTCTAGGCTGCCAGGACAAAGTACCACAAACGGGGCAGCTTAAAACAACAGAACTCTATTCTCTCTCAGTTCTGGAGGCCAGAAGTCCAAAATTAAGGTGTCAGCAGGGCTACACACCCTCTGCAAGTTCTAGGGGAGAACCTTCCCAGCCTGTTCCAGCCCCTGGCGGCCCCAGGTGTGCCTTGGCTTGTAGGTGCATACCTCCAGTCTCTGCCTCCCTCTTCACGTGGCTGTCTTCCCCCGCGTGTCTCCGTCTTCTCATGACATGCTCCTCTCTGGTCTGTGGCTCTTCCCCTCTTGTTCTAAGGACACCAGTCATATCAGATTAAAGGCCCACCCTACTCCAGGATGACCTCGTCTTAACTAATTCCATCTCCAACAACCCTGTTTCCAAATAAAGTCACATTTGAGGTGCTAGGGGTTAGAACTTCAACATCTCTTTTTGAGGGACACCATTCACCCCATGACACCGCTGAAAAGGAGGAAAGCAAAGGAAATAAGCTATGGGTCCCTAAATTGATGGGGGGAGGGTAGCAGAGATCTCTGGACCCTTCTCTAGTTTTTGGAAAGAGGTGTTCATAGGCCTAGAAGGGGCTGTAGGGTGAGAAGGATGAGGGGCTGGGGTGGAAACTGGGGAGAGGATAAAAGACCACGTATAAATGTCTGGGAGGAAGGGAGTAGCAGAATTCTCGGCAATGCTGGAGCTAGAGACCAGGAAGAAAAAGAAACTCAGGATGAGGGAAAGGAGGAGGCCAGAGGACACAGGGAGAGGGACATGGACCTGAGACCCAGGGAAACAGGCTCCTTCTCTGGATCTTGCTCTAATTTGCTGTGCATCCTTGAGCAGGTCACCTAACCTCTCTGGTTTGCACAGGTCTCAGCATCACACACCCCTCCTGAATCATAATTCTACATATGAATCTACTTTAATACTATAATTCTGAATACTATAACTATGAATCTGCTTCCTTCAAAAGATAGTCCCTCACCAGGCAAGGAATAGCTTTGATTCACCTTCTTATTCCCAGCGCATGGTATTGTACCCAGCACACTTTAGATGCTCAATAAATATCTGTTGAATGAATGAGCAAATCAATGAATGAACAAAAAAGTAGGTGAAGCTGTAAAAGGAAAAGCTTGGGTATGGTTGATTTAAACTGGCACCAGGATAGCAGCCCCTGAGACATATTTTCCCAGCTTTTCACTAAAATACCTAAGAAAGAAAGAATTGAAAACTCACAGTCCTGACACCCAGGACTGACAGGAGCCCGTTGCCAGAATCTGGGAGGAATTTCCATAAATACAAGGCAGATGGAGCTGGGTTGAGATAAACAATTGGGAGCCTATTCGAGTTTTAGCTCATGAAACAGGGCACCCTTCCAGACCAAGAGGAGGGAGGAAAATACTCAATTCCTTCCCCACTTGCAACCCCAGACTCTGAGACCCAAAGTCTGTGCCACTCAGAAAACTTGGCGGTGGGGGAGGTGGGGGGAAGGGCGTTTTCTCCACTGTGTCAGGGGTAAGACTGCAGGCCCTTTATTGAGGAACTCTTCCTTCCGGCAAGCCCATACAGCCACCATTTAGAGAACAAAGTTCCCAGAAACCAGTTGGTCAGGGGGAAGGAATGGAGGAAGAAATTTTGTAGTCTGAGAAGAGCAGCTTTCAGAAGTGCTACAGGCAGGAAAGATAGCGATGGAGTGCGTACTCCCTTAGTTCATTATACCAAGAAACCGATCCAACATAGTATGGTAGATGAATTGCTGTACAAACCAACATGTGGTGGGGGCCAGCCAGCATCTTAGTGACAAATGATGGGTACAAAGGACAATTTACACACTGTCTATTGGCAAGCACAAGACCTGGGTAATAACAAGCTTATTCAAAGATGAATAAATATAAATAAATCAACAGAGGGTTTGAAAAAAAGTCTACATGGGAAAGGAAAGAAAATAACTTCCTAAAAGAAAGAAGCTACCTCTGAAGAAAATTTGCTATATATCCCAGAAGAAAAAAAAATGAAAAAAGTTGTTTTTTATATACTAAATAGAAGGTAAATTCATTTTAATAAAATAGGAGAAATTTAGAAGGACAGATGAGGCAGATATTAAAAAACAAAAGAATAGATGCAACCCAAGTATCTATCAACAGATGAATGTATAAACAAAATGTGACATAACCATAGAAAGGATGAAGTTCTGACACATGCGACAACATGGACAAACCTTGAAAGCATTATGCTAAGTTAAATAAGCCAGACACAAAAGGACAAATAGTATATGATTCAACTTACATGAAATATCCAGAATAAGCAAATTCATGGAGACAGAAAGTAGATTTGAGGTTACTAGGGACAAGGGGTTGGGATGAACGGGGGGCTATTGCTTAATGGGTATACTGTTTCCTTTTGGGAAGACAAAAAAGTTTTGGTAATGAATGGTGTTTATGGTATCAATACATTGCCACTGAATTGTACACTTAAAAATGGTTAAAATGGCAAACTTTATGCCATGTATGTGTATATATGTATGTGTGTATTACCACAATTTAAAAAAGGAAAACTAAAATTGCAATGAAAGAATTTAAATCCCCAGTGGGGACAGTTAAAGGTCAGAGCTAACATTGTAGAAAATCAAAATCAGCAGTGTGGAAGACAAACTTGAGAAGCTCTTCTAAAACAAAGAAGAGAATGACAAAACGGAGAAAGTTATGAGCAGAAATATTACTCCTGAGGGGAAAAGAATAGAGTCAGCTTAAGGATAATATGTATTCATAAAACAAACAAAAAACAAACAAACAAACAAAAAAACTCCAGAGCAACTAGAACAAAAATAACAAGCAAAAATGAAAATAAGAGAAAGCTTTCTGGGTCAGGAAAAACTTGGCCTGAAAACATTTAAAAAAAAAAAAAAAGGATTACATTTAGGGCAAAATTAATGAAAAGAGACACACACTTTTCTGGTCATCTATTGTTTTGAACAAACCACGCCAAATTATTGTTCCCTCTCATGGTTCTGTGGGTGCCCTAGGCTCAGCAGGATGTTCTCACCCAGAGCCACTCATGCAGATGCAGTCAGTTGGTGGGGGATGGTCCATTTGAAGGCTTCTTCACTTGCATGTCTGGGGCCTGGAATGTCTGGAACAGCTGGGGTCTGGCTGGGCATCCCTTTCTCTCCACACAGCCTCTCCACATAACTTGTGCTTCCTCACAAGATGGCAGCCTCAAAGTTACTAGACTTCTCACCTGGTGGCTGGCTTCTCCCAGAGTGAATGTTCTAAGAGGCCCAGAAGTAAGCTTCAAGGCTTCTTAGGACCTGGCATCAGAAGTCACATAGTCTTTCCTACTTCATTCTATTGGTCAAACCAAAGGGGTAGAGGAATAGAAGCTAATTCTCAATAGGGAAGGCGTGCATGTGCAGGGAGGGAAGAGGTGGTCACCAGGGAATCAAGCCTCCATACACACTAACACGCCCTTGAAAATATCCAAAGATAAAAGGCAACAAGGGGCCTAAGCTCAATAGTGGAGTGAACTGTCAGAAATATCTTTCTCACAGCTCCAGGAAACAGTAAAAGGACTGTAACAGAATGAATGCCAACTCAAGAAAAAGGCCACCTAAAGGCAGTGGGATGTCATTTGCCCTGACTGACCCCTTCCCTACCAACTCAGCACAAAGCTGGTCTGTACTCCCAGTGCAGATCCCTGGTCCTGGTTCCAGTGGGAGCAGAGAAACCCTTGTGCACATGCTGGGAGTATGGATATCTGGCCCAATCTGTCTGGTGGTAGCATGAGGGACTTGCTATGCCAGAACTTTCTCTGCGTGTAAAAGGCAGCTCACTGAGCTCTCCTACAGAAAGTTGGGGAGACCAGTCAAGTTGTGATGCCTGGGCAAGGGACAGTTGGCTGTAGGACACATGGTGCAGTGCCTGGGACCATGAGGAAACTGTTTCCTAGGGAAGAGGGGGCATTTATATCCATATAAATGGGGGAATTCCTAGGGCTGCACATGCATGCCCTACACAAAGCTATTGCGCAGAAAGCATCAGGGATGACCCCATGCCTTGGCCTGGAGCTATTCTCTAAACTCATTGTATGGATAAGCTCTGAAGGAGAGCACTCCCACAGGTCAACATGCAAAGACTGGGAAAGGTATTTTCTTTTCCTCCTTCATTTTCTTCTTCTGTTAGCAACTGGCATTTAAGGAAAGCTCTGTCATAACACTAGCTAGATACAAGCTTAAGGAACAGATACCTCAGAGTGTATTCTAGCAATAATACACTAAAATATCAAAATGTCCAGATTACAACAAAAGATTATAAAACATACAAAGAAACAGGAAGCAATGGCCCAAGCAAAGGAGAAGATTAAAGTATTGGAAACTATCAGTGAAGAGGATCAGATTTGGGATATACCAAAGACTTTTAAAAAAATGGTCCTAACTATGCTCAAAGAGATAAAGGAAAATATGGACAAAGAACTAAAGGAAAATGATAGATGGACACAAAAAGAACATCAACAGGGAGATGGAAATGATGGAAAGAAGCCAAACAAAGCTGAAGACTGCCGTAAGAGAAATTAAAAATTCCTTAGAGTGGTTCAGCTGCAGATTGCAGCTGGAAGAAGAAAGAATCAGAGAACTTGAAGATAAAACCATATAAATCACTCAGTTTGAGGAACAGAAAAAAGAAAGAGTGAATAAAACTGAGCAGAGCCTGAGAAACCTGTGAAACACCACCAAGATTACCAATATACACAATATATGTGGGAGTCCCAGAAGGAAACAAGTAGAATGGGGCCGAGAGTATTCAAAGAAATAACGGCTGAACCCTTCCCAAGTTTAACAGAAGATATGAATGTACATATCCAAGACACTCAACAAACTCCAAATGGGATAAACCCAAATAGACTCCTGCTGCAGCATATTATAATCAAACTGTTGAATGCCAAAGATACGGAGAGAATTCTGAAAGCCACAAGAGAGAAGCAACATGTCACATACATGGGAGCCTCAATAAGATTAAGTGCTGATTTCTCATTGGAAACCATGGAGGCAAGAAGGCAGTGGGGTACATATTTAACGTCCTGAAGGCAAAAAATTGCCAGCCAAGAATTCTGTATCTGGCAAAACTGCCTTTCAAAAATACAAGTAAGGTTAAGGCATTCCCACATAAACAAAAGCTGAGGGAGTTCATCACCACTAGACCAGCCCTACAGGAGATGCTAAAGAGAATTCTGCAGGTTGAAAGGAAAAGACAATAGACAATAGATTGAAGCCACATGAAGAAAGAAAGGTGTTCAGTGACATGGGTAAATATAAATTCCAGCACTATTGTATTTTTGGTTTGTAACCACTTTTTACTTCCTACACAATCTGAAAGGGAAATGTAATGAAAAATTAATGGTTTTGCACTTATCGTGTATAAACGTAATCTGTGAAAGAACTACATAAAGATGGGGGGATGGAGGAATATAGAACCATCGTTTGTGTTTACTATTGAAGTTAAGTTGGTATCAAAGCAAACGAGATTGCTATAGATTTAGGATGTTAAATTTAAGCCCCATAGGTAACTACAAAGAAAATATTGGAAAATATGCAAACTCATAGAGACAGAAATTAGAGTACAGATTGCCAGAGGTGGGGCAGGGGGGTGGGTGGGTGGGATTTAATGAATAAAGGGTATAATTTTTATGTTTGAGGAGATGGGAGTTTTAGTAATGGAAGGTGGTGAGGGCACCGCAATATAATGAAGGTGATTAATCACACTGAACAGTATGCTTGGGAGGGGTTTCGTTGGGAAAGTTTATGTTGGATATATGTCCCCACAATTTAAAAAAAGAAAAAGCAAATGAAGAGAGAATGACAATCAAATGCAGTCCATGATCCTGGGGAGCAAGGGAGGAGAAAAGGCTCAAAGAGGCAATACTGGAACATATGAAAAAATTGAAATATAGACTATAAGCTTTAAATCAATATTAAGTTTTTTGAACTTGATAACTGCACTTTAAGTGGTCACATACGTGAATATCCTTGATCTTAGGAAATGTACACAGTATTAAGTGTTCAAGGAGCATGATGTATACCAGCTACTTTTTTCAAGTGTTCAGAAAATGGATTGATAAATAGACAGATAGACGGATGGATAGACAGATAAATAGATAGAATGATAAAGCAAGCATGGCAAAATGTTACACTTGGTGGATGTGAGTATATTGGAATTTTCTGTATGGGATTTGTATTGTATTTGTAACTGTCCTGTAAGTTTGAAAGTTTTCAAAGTAAAGTTCAAATAAAACCCACAAGGATCCAAGTTGCAGAATATAGGTTACCTGAGAAACATAAAAATCAGATTCCTGGTCTGCAACCCCAAATGCCAAAGCAACATCTTCAGAATTATGGAGGGAAAAAGTATGTGACCAATAATTTTATACTCAGTCATATTATTATATTACTCTTGTGTGAAGGCAACCAAATTACATGCTCAGATAATTAAAGGCACAGAGAATGTTCTACTCATGTGACCTTTTTGAAAAAGCTACTTGAAGATATACTCCACTCAACCAGTGAGTGAGTCCAAATCTAAGGATGCCTGAATGGGAAAGCCAAGCAATTGAGTATTCTCTATTTTATGGTAATATTTCCATAAAAAATTTCCAATGATTTGGTGATGATTATGTGAAGAATATATAGGGACTGGGAACTATTCCGCTGTAGAGCCTGCAGAAATGTCTCCACTGTTGTGTGTCCCAAGACATGTTATGTGTGGTCAGGAATCAGATGCACATCTCTGGGATCTTAGAATGACCATCAAGAAAACAGACATCTTGACACCCAGTAGAGAACAAAATCATTATGAAGTGTCTAGACCCCAACATTGGGGCCAGCAGGTATTGTCCATGGATAAAGCGTGTCAGACATAGGGCAGGGAGCTGAAGAGAACTGGAAAACCGGGCCCTCGTGGCCATTTTACAGATGAGGAAACAAAGGCTCAAATAGAATGACCTCAGGTCACACAGTGACTGGATAAGGGCAGCTTCTTCATTCTGGAAGCTTCCTCACAGGAAGCCGAGAGGGGCGCTGGCCCTATCAGGAGGGTCTCCTGGCTCTACCATTGGGTACGTCAGTCTGCAGCTGCTCACCACGGGACAGCAGAGACCCTCGTCCCTCTGCCAGGCCAACTGGCCTTCCCCTCTGCCTCACTCCTTCCTTGTGTGTCTGTTCCTCCATTTTCTCTCCCTTCCCCCCTGCCTTCCCTCCTCCCTGCCATCTCTCTAGTTATCCGTCTTCCTTTGTCCTTTTCTCTCTCTTCCACTCAACAAGCTTCTAGTTGAGCACCTACTGTGTGCATATCACCAGGCTAGGCCTTGAGTGCCATACAAGCCCCCCATCTGGAAGCTGAGTCTTCTGTCTCCCATTGCGGCTTCCAGACCCACAGAAATAAGGGGTTTAACAGGGAAGAAATACAATGACTTTCTGCAAGACCAGTGATAATTACTCTCCTGACAAAATCACACGTAATTAACAGGAAAACTAACCAGGTCCTTGAACTTTATATTCCTCCTTCATCTCAACTCTGAAACACTGTCATTTACATTTAAGAGCGAGCTGGTGGGCAGAGCGGAGACGTGGCCTTTTGATGGGCCTGCAGCCACTCAGCAACTTCAGGCTAAGCAGGGTCGGGGCATTCGCGTGGGTCGGGGGGGTGGCGGGAGCCGCTCCCCACCCCCCACCCCTACCTCAGCCTTGGGAGAACAGCTCACTTGCAAAGATCTGTTCTTCTTTGCCCCAAAAACTCATCCCTGCTCCTCATTTCAGGCCAGTTTCCTTCCTCCCCTAAGGGCGTGTGTGCTGGGGGCTCGGGTAAGGGGAATTCTTTATTCCAGGATCCTGGGTGGACTGGAATGGTCACTGCTAGACCCGGGGGGGATGTCCACATGCCACATCTGCACCCTCTTGGCTCAGTCTAGCTGGCTGAGCTGCTTCTGCAAATTAGTAGCACAGTCCAGGAAGCTAATAGCAGCAACCGTTGCCTCCTGAGCCTTTATCGCATGCCAGGCCCTCGGGTGGAGGCTCCACGTGCGGCATGTCGGCCACCCCACGGGGCACGAGCCAGTTTGCTCCCATTTCACTGTCAGAGCGGATGCCGCCTGCTCCACCGTGTGCTGCGGCCCAACTCGCTTGGCCTGAGCGTACGGACAGCCCAAGGTGCTTGGGAATTTATATACTGCCCCACTCCCACCCACGGCCTGGGCCTTTACCCACAACTGATGGGTGTGGGAGGATAAACACCCCAGCTCCCTCCCCAGGTGGGAGGTGGGGACACTGAACCCGAGCTCCCCTGGGCCAGGGCGGCCCCCTGAGGAACTCTGCTCCATATCGCACACTAGCTGGGCCTTCGAGCCTTCCCCACCCCGCTCCCCCACGCTCCCGCCAGTTTGTCCCGGGAGCACCTCCTAAAATACCACTTTTGCCTGAATCCTCATCTCAGGGTCTGCTTCCGGGGAACCAACCTAAGACAACAGAGCGGGAAGCGAAGCCTCCTGCTAAGGGCTACTGCCAGGGAGGCTGCTGCCACTGTGACCGAGCCACCCACTGGGCGGCCCAGCTCACCAAGACGAGGCCAGCCCTCCATCCCAGCAGGTACCGAGGCTGCTCTGGACACTTACACAACTGCCCAAGAGAGCGAGATGCACTTTTGCCCATTCTGGGGCCTTTCTGCCAATTCCTTTTGAGTGGCCATGTTTAGTGGGACTGGCAAGACAACCCGGATGGACAACGACAAGCTTTATATGAGTGCTGAGCAGACCAGAGCCGGGGAGAGAAGGACTCCGCAGTATTCAAGAAGACCCCACACACCTGGGATTTACACATTTACACAAAATGAAAATCACCTTCCTCCCTCTGCCCTCTCCCTTCACTCCACCCAAGTCCTGCCCTTGACCTCCCTGGGAAAAGTCTTGCTGGGCCATTCACCCTGGGATTAAATTAGACCCAAACTTCTGGTTCCTTCCATTGCTGCATTATCATAATAATAGGGGGATTAAGTGTCCTGGGCCTGTTTGATCCTCAGTGTCCTTTCTTGGTGAAAACCATCATTTTTATAACTGTTTTTCTTTTAAGTTTGTGCAAATTACTGTATGCTTCTGTAATCAAAACTATGTGAGACAGACATTATGTCGAGTGAAAGAAGCCAGACACTGTATGAATTAATTTACATGAAGGGTAAGAACAGGCAAATGAGTCAAGGTCAAAATAACGGTTCCCTCTGGTGAGGTGGGGTAGATACTGATGATCACGGGGCATGAAGGAGCCGCCAGGAGGGGCGGGAACTGTCCCACATCTTGATCTGGGTGCTGGTTACACAGACGAATGCATCTGTCAACATTCGATGAGCTGGACACTTAAGATATGTGCTCCTTATGCACATTATACCTTAATTAAAAAGCAAAACCTACATGAGAGCCAGTTCCCTTGCAATGCCAGTTGGTGCTACATTTCTCTATTTTCTCCTCTCCCTGTACTATTGGCTTTGCTTATTGGCAGACAAGGGTTGTTCCTTGCTTTTATCAATTTATTTTTAAGGAGCACTGTTTAGTTACTTTTATGCATTGCCCCCCATCATTATATTATTCCCCTCAGAGGTTACAGACTAGAAGGGAAACTAAGCCTCAGACCCAAGAAACAGGAATGCGAAAGTTTCGGTGGGAATCTGGGGGTAAGCCGCTCCAAGGGGAAGGCAAGAATGTCAAGTGGATTCTCCACAATTAATCTAATCCAGCGGGAACACGCGGAGAACCGGCAGGGACCCCACGCGGTTGCGGTCAGATCATGGAGGGCTTGGATGCCAAAATGGCAGTTTGTTTCAATAGGTAATGGGGAGCCATTAGAAATGTTTGAGCAGGAGAGGAGCATGATCAAACCCATGCCTCCCAAAGCAAAGCAAAGCAGTGTGCCCAAGACAGGGCAAAGCCTGAAGGCTGAGAAACCAGTTAAGAGGATGTTACAAGTGGGAAGGGCCACCCCGTCACCAGCCAAGGCCCAGAGACTGGGAGAGTGGTGGGGGTGCTCCTTGAGCACTGGGCATTTTGCAGAATCAGGAGCTTTTCCCTTTGCCATTGGCTCCTGCCTCCTCCCGTTCCTCAGCCCTAGGCCCGCCTCTTTGAGGAAGCTGCCCTGTTTGGGTTTGGCTCCTCCTCCCCTCAGTCCCTACCTACCCTGAGGAGTCGAAACCAATGGCCTTTGAGTTGGGGCTGCCCAAGGAGCTACCTGTGGCATGCTGAGCTCTTAATCAGGGAGACTTGCAAGAAGACACACATTCTCTTTCATTTTATTCTTTCTCTCTCTCTTTTTTTTTTTTATGCTTATAAATATCTTTTCTTAACCACATGTATTGGAAATAAAAAAGTTTTGTTTTGGAAAAAAAAAAAAAAAGAGAGAGAGAATAGTCCAGTCAAGAAGTAGTAAGGCTTGCGCAAAAAGGGTAAATAATCTGACCCATGGGTTAGGAAGGCAAGGAAGAGTGAGGAGGTGATGAAAAGCAGCAGCAAACACATGCTGCCCTGGAGTGGGACTACCTGGGCTTGAATCTCAGTTCTCCACCCCACACCCTTCCCCACATACTAGCTGCATGACTTTAAGCAAGTCTCTCAACCTCGCCAACCCCCTGGTTTCTTGCCTTTTAAACTGGTCATAGTGAGAACCCCTGTTGCATAGGATTAAGTTAAATGAGGCACTTAAAGCATTATCATAATGTCTGAGAAACAGTAGGTCCTCAACAAATGTGAGAAACTATCATTATTTCATGATCATCATTATTCAGGATACTATTTTAAAACGCCTAAAAGACAGCTGATACCATGGTACAGACTGGACACACGATAATGCGGTGATAAAAGGGAAAATGTCAAAAAAAATTTTTTTTTTAAATTTTTTTGTTTTTTCCCATTTTTTGAATATCCCAATCCTTTCATTTAATTTTTAGTGTTTTTTTTTAAGTTACCATGTATTTTACCTCTTACATTTAAACTTATCATTATTATTTCATTTTCCTAATAATTGTATTTAGCTATTATATGGGCTTCATCTTTAAGGAAGCTTTGGATCACAGAAGGGTTACAACGGTGGCGAGAGAGGATCGTTGGTGGGGGGTGTCAGGGACGGGAGTTTCATGGGAGGACATTCACCTGAATATACAAAAAAGATATATAAAACTGTTCAAATGATCAAGGGGTGGGGCATGGTCACAGGGGGTGGAGAATCGCTCAATAAATAAGAGAATACTGAATTCCCAGCCTGGAGAGCTTTACCAGTCTCCAAGGGAGCAGCAACAGTCCCCCGAGTACAGGGGCAGTGTCTGGCTAAGGAGGATGGCCCACTGATGGGTTCTTGTTATTGATGACTAGCCTTACGAGTCTTTGCTCTTATAATTGAAACTTAGCCTACTGTTATGGGGTGCCTAAGGGTTGCCACCTGAGAGCCTCCTTGTTGCTCAAATGTGGCCTCTCTCCAAGCCAAACTCAGCATGTGAATGCATTACCTTCCCCCCAGCGTGGGACATGACTCCTGGGGATGAGCCTCCCAGGCAACGAGGGATTACTACCAAGTGCCAACTGGCATTACAACTGAAAAAAAGACCTTGAATAAAAGGGGGAAAGGGTAAAGACAAATGAGTTCATATGGCTAAGAGACTTCAAAGAGAGTTGGGAGGTCATACCAGGGTAATGCTTACACACACCTCAGAAAGATCTCATAGAACACCAAAATGGATATCACCCCATACAGAGGGGCTCTTGAGGGCTCTGGAGACACCCAGGTCTTATATAAGGAGGGATAGCTCCAGAGATTGATGCCTTATCAGTGGGCTCTACTTTGGAATCTGTGCTCCTGAGAGTGACAGAGTTGGACTCAAATAAGTCCTCCCTGCACATGGTCCATTAGTCCCTTCTATTCAAACCTATATGTGGTGCTGGAGTTTGTAGGTATACTTCCAGAGACTGGAGCCTTTGGCCTGCCCATGTGCCAACTGTGCCTGGAATCTTGGTGGAGCTGCAACTCCTACTCTACAGCTCAATGGACTCACCCAAGACACCTGGCGGGGAGATGATGATGGACAACGGCCATCCCAGGGAATGAAGAGAGTCTGCAGCTGCAGGCAGGATAATCCCATCCATCTTATCCATTGGATATAAGCCCCTCTCACTTGGAGGTGGAGTGGACATCACCATCCCAGACTCCTCAGGATTGGGGGAAGAGCTATGGAGTAGAGTGGACTTACTGGTATTCTGTTGTAGGCATATTGTGATTCAAGCAATGGAAGGAATTACAACATTGATGTGGAGCCAGTGGCCACTGGATGCTTTGGGGGCAGGGAGAGGGAGAAGCAGTTGTAATACAGAGGATTTTTCGGGACTTGGGAATTATCCTGAGTGACATTACAAAGACAGATATAGGCCATTTTACATCAGCATATAACATGTGGGGGAGAGAGTGTGGTCTACAATGTGAACTATGGTCCATGCTTAGTGGCAAAGCCCCAGGATGTGTATATCCATTGCAGGTGATGTGCCACACTAATGAAGGATGTTCATGTGGGAGGTTGTAGGAGGTGTGGGAGGTGTGGGAGGTGGGGAACATAAGAATCCCTATAACATCTATATAGTATAAGCATCTTTTAAAATATTAAAAAAAAAAAAAAAAAAAAGACAGCCAATAGAAGGAGAACAAAGAGGCAGGCAGACAATGAGCTCATTTTCTTCCCAGCAGAGCTGTAAGAGCCAACTCATCCTTCTCCATGTTCTCTTTTCCTTCTGCCATAAGACCAGTGATATCCCAGGTAGATGCCATCCATTGGCCTGGGTTCCAGCAAGAAGATGACCTGAACAGTTGCAACCAACCCAGGATGGACATGTAGCATGAGTGAGAAACAAACCTTGGCTATGGCAGGCCACTGAGATTTAGAGGATGTTTGTTACTGCAACAAAATCCACCGTTGGCTGACTGTTACAGAAGGCAGGTAAATTGCCCAGTGATCCCAATCTGAGATACCAACAAGGTTAAAGCAGAAAACTCCCACAGATGCCTCCAGAAAGGCTTGTAAGGACATGGCTCTGATCTTTTCCATCATAACAACAATCATAGTATCAGACTGTTAGCACACGCCAAGGGGGATAATTTGGGTGGAGTGGGAAGATGCTCTGTACCCAGTATTTTACTGTTAAGGGCAAATTTGCAGAGATTTGGAAAATTGGGTACTGTGTGGAGTAAACACACTGAGCAAGTTTTCAGCTACAACACAGCTGAGCTCAAGAGAACGGGGTTTGATAGTTGATGTCAGCATAATGAATTAAAAAAAAAAAAAAAACACTCCAGAATGCCTGCAAAACACTGTCAAGTTAAAAATTGTGCCTACAGGGTTTTTTTTTAAGCAATTTCCCTAGCCACTATGGCTAATAATATCTCATTTTGTTAACTCTGAAAAACACTTTTTTTAAAATACTGTAGCTTGTCATTTTCCAGCTTAAACCCTTTAAATGACTCTAAGACCAAGCTGAAACTCTTCCAAATGACCTACAAGCCCCTTCCTGAGCGGCTCCTCACTCAAAGCCTGGAAATTCCTCGTAGAAGCCACGTTCGCCCTGTCCTGCCTCTCAGCCTGTGCACTTGCTTTTCACTCTACCTGGCACACTTTTCCAACCATTGCAAGGAGATGCAGCAAAACCGATCCTCCAAATGGCTGAAAGCTTACCTTTCTCAAAAAAAAAAAAAAAAAAAAAAAATTGAACATGGGTTTCTTTGTACTTATTTTGCTGTTTAGCATTGTTTTTCTTTTTAAGGTATACATCGAGCTCTGTCATAATCTCTCCCGTGCTTCAGTCTGCTAAAGGTCCTACCCTGGGCTAGGTTCTCACTCTGTCCTCGGCTAACTTCTGTTTATTCATCAGGTCTTAGAACAAGTGATGTCTCTCTTGTCCACCCCTGGGCCTGAGTCATGGTTAGTTGCTTTCCTCTGGGTTCCCAGAGCCTCCAGTACTTCCTCTGTAGCAGCACTAGTCATGTGGTGGTTTCCAGCCTGTTTAAATGATCTGCATCTCTAACTAGAACATAAACTCCATGAGGGCAGGGCAACATGGGTCTTGTTCCTTGCTGCAATTCCAAGAGCTAGCTCGGCACTTGGCACATAGTATGTGCTCAATAAATATTTCCCTGAATATGCATTTCTACCCCATCCCAACCTTGGGCAGAGTCCCAGTACCTGATGTGGGGGTAAACTGATGTAGATGATTGCATTTTTCAATCAGTGTTGATTTGGTCACTGAATATGTGCTTTTAAAATCAAAGAGAATGTACGAGTCGTTTGAAATAGGTATTTAGTTCTCAGAATGCAGCCCCCTATTATCAAATGGCAATAGTACTGTTTGCAGAGCCCTGACTACACTCTGGCACTGTTCTGACCCTTTAACCGGGTCAGCTCATCTGAGGCTCTGGCAACTCTCTGCAGTATATACATTGATTATCCCCATTTTCCAGATGGGGAAACTGAGGCCTAGGTAGGTCTGTGACTTATACATATTAAACAACTATTAAGTGTGAGGCAGGGATTTGAACTCCAGTCTTTGCTCACAACCTCTCAGGTCAGCCTTCCTCCCCATAAATCTTATGGGGAGGGTTGAGGTAGAGGATAGAGATTGGGGGTGGGGGGGAGTTGTCAGGGTGCGGGCTGTTTGGGTCAGGAATGAGGCCCTCTCTCTGGGAGTGCTGTTCATTCAGTAATGATTGAGATTCGGTGAAAATCCTTACCTGGGGGTTCCCAGAACTTAAATTCATGATGAAAGTTTAATGCTGCTTTGACATAATCATCACCATCTGACTATTGTATTCACATAAGGGAGGAGAGCCCTAGATGCATTTATACCCTTTCGATAAGAGCAACGTTCATTACCAAACATCAGAATGAGAACTAAGCAAAACAAGCAAAAAGAAAAAAATGTTTAAAAAAAACCACACACCACCTACAGTTCCACCTACTCAGAAGCTAGTATTTTTAATGCCTTGGTGTTAACGAGTCTCCCAAACCCTTTTCTATGACTATGCAAAGATGTCTATGACAAGGCTCTTTTTTAATGAGATCATACTGTGGATATAATTTCTTAACATTTTTCCACTTAATATATCACAACTATATTTCATGTTAATAAATATATTTCTCCAACATACTTTTATGATTATCAAGTATTTCATTCATTCAGTCACTCAGCAAGTATTTGCTGAGGGCCTGTTGTGTCTCAGAATTTACTTAGCAAGCCTCTATTGTTGTATAAAGGTTCTTCTCGACTTCTTACAAGGATAAAGAACACTGCATTAAATATCCTCATCGCTAAATCTTTGTACATATACTTTGATATTTTCTTGAAATATATTCCTGGACATGGAATTGCATGGTGAAATAAAAACGCATTTCAGAAGCTTTTGATACTCTCTTAATCAAGGCATATTTGGTGGCCAGGGACAGAGGGCAGAGCAACTCTGGGGTCCTCAGCAGCCAAAGTACATGGACTTGCAATCTAGTGCTCCCCAATGATATGATTCCCCTGTCAACTTAATTGATCTTTATTTCAACTTTATCCAAATTCCCAAGAGAGAATCTGATGGGTGTAGGCCCAGCCTGTGGAAGGGCCGCCCAGGTCAGCTGGCTTCTCAATCCAATCATTTGTGGCCAGACAGGAGCAGGGAGGTCCGTCTGGAAGTGATAACCTCATATCACACGAAGTGGATGGTAATAATAGTTTGAGAATTAAAATGTGTCAGTAGAGGAAAAAATTACCTCTTTTTTTCTTTGTAAATGAATCACCATTCTTAAAACCAAAATTAATCAGAACTCTTTTGGTTCTAAGTGACAGAAACACAATTCAAATTGCCCTAAGCCCAAAGAGAATATGTATTGACTTGTGTGACTGGGAAATACAGGGGTAGATCGGTCATCAGACACAGCTGGACGCAAGGGCTCTGCGATGTCACCAGGAGTCTCTCTCACTCTTTCTCTGTCTGCTTTCATCTTGCTGGCAGACTCTCCCCAGGTTGAAATGTGACTGCCTCCAGCAGCTCCTGGCTTAAATCTACCACCCTGGTAACCTTAACAGGAAGTGAGCACCCCTTCCCACGATTTCCAACAAAGTCCCAAGGTTCACTCCTATTGGACCAACATGACTGTCCCTGAACCAATCACCATGGCCAAGGGAAAGGAAGATGCTCATCGGTCGGCTTAGGTCACCCGGCCTGCCCCTGGGGCTGTGTAATGGGGCCAAACCCACCTGAACCACACGAACAGAGTCAGAGATGGGTGGTCAGAGATGGGTGGCTCCCAGAAAGAAAATCAGAGTGTGCTCACCAAAAAAAAAAAAAAAAAAGGAGAATGGGGGCCAAGCAGAGGACACCTACAAGTGTCACTACAGAAGTAGAATTGGGTGTTTTTTCCAGTACAGGGGGTGGGTCAGGTCGAGCCATTCTGACTTTCTTTTCTTCTTCCTCCCAAAATGACAGATAGGAGTTTTGTGAACTTAATGAGAGAAGCAGTGCTGTCCAATGGAACTTTCCGTAATGACAAAAATGTCCTCTATCTGTGCTCTCCAGTATGGTAGGCACTAGTCGCATGTGGCTACGGAGCGTGTGAAATGTGGTGAAGGAAGTACATTTTTAATTTCAATTCATTGTAATTTAAATTGCCATGAGGCAACAGGGAATCAAAGCCTGCTAGTTTTTTCTGTTAGCGTTGTACAGAAGTGCATGGTCTTCAGTGCGTCTGGACTTGAGTAACAGAAGCTCCCCTGCCCTTGTCTGCTGGCATGAAAACTTTCAGAGTCTCAGGGAGTTTTCCCCTGACAGCGATGGCAGTCCCGTGCTGTGTCCGCGGGGCTGGCGATGAATGTGGAGCCTTGTAATGAAATAACTGAAACATCATTGTGACTGTAGAATCAAGGGTCTCCCCTCCTTATCTCCAAAGAGCCCGTGTTTTACATGAAAAAGCATTTCTAATTAATAGGCCAGCCCCTCTTGAGTTTGATAAAAACAGAGGAGAAAAGGATTTGATTAACCCACGATCTTTTCAATTTGGCGTGTTCTGCATGAGTGAAGTGTGTTTTCTGCCATTGAGCCAAGCCGGGCCCGTCCTGGTTTGCCGTGATAACATTCTTCCCTTTGTGCAGCCCCGACCGACCCCCGGGGCCTTCAGGGAAGGGTGGCACGAAGGGCTTCTCAGAGGAAACCGCCGGCACAGCCCGCGGGGTGATCTGGATTCTCCAACAGACAGCGGCCCACCCGAGGAAGGAGAAGACAAAGGAGGGCAAACGCTCTCGTGGCCCCCAGACCGAGGGCAGGTGGTGTGGACAGAGCAGGGATGGGGAGAACCATGTGGAAGGGTGGGCCGTGCACTCAGAGTCAAAAGGTCCCGGGAAGAGGACATCGACCCTGGTCGCGGCTCTCCAGCCCAATGACTGGTGTCTGCTGGCTCTTCTCCCAGTTTTGGCTTGTGGCAAAAGCAGCCCTCACTGTCTTGGGCAAAAGCGAGTCACAGAGCAGTATGTTCACTGAGTAAGGAGCTCCTTTTGTTTTTCCTTTGGTGGATGCAGAGGAGAGGAACTTGTTTCTCCTCTTACTTAAGGGGCAGGTGAGCTGGCAGAATGACATCTCTCTCAATGTGGGTGGTGGTTTTAAGCCATGGCCACACATTCTTTGGCGCTTCTCCCATGGAGAGGTGGGGTCTGTGCCCCTCCCCTTGAATCTGGGCTGGCTGGGGACTGCTCCTCCAGTGAAGTATGGAGAAGTGATGCTAGGCGACTTCTGAGGCTGGATCACGAAAGGCCGTGCAGCTTCTGCCTTCTTTGCTGGGACACCCAAGGCTGCCAGCCTGAGCTGCCATGTCAGAAGTCCAACTAGGCTGCCCCGCCATGCGGGAGGGGCCATGTGTGGATGCTTCAGTCCGGGACCCCAGAAGAGTCCAGCCACCCAGCTATCCCCACCAAAGCACCAGATGTGTGAGGGGACCCTCCAGACCAAGCCACTCACCAGTTGAATATCCCTGGGACGTCCCTGTCATCATGTGGAACAGAAGAATCACCCAGCTGAGCCCTGCCTGAATTGCTGACCCACCAAATCATGAAGTATAATATGAGGGTTGCTGTGGTAAGGCGCTAAGAGTCGGGGTAGTTTCTCACACAGTGAGAGATACTTGGAACAATGGGTACATAATGGATTTTGGTTCTTTTGTTTATCAGCACACTCTTCACACCCATCTACAGAATCCAGGCCAAGGAAGACTTTGTAACATGGTGACTGTTTGACACTCACTTTCTGCTTGAATTTCAAGGTGCTCTGGCCTCACAATGCCACATTGGCTTCCAAGTTGTCCAACTCCAGTGTTCACTGTGAGTGTGCCCCCAGGAGATGTGTGATGTGGTGGCTCTGAGTGAAGTCATGGAAAATATGGACTGTAGCAATCCCAGTCTTGCCACTGTTGAGCATTGTGACCCAAGGTAAGCTATCACCTCGGTTTTCTCAGCTGTAAAGTGGGGTCATGATAATGCCTGCTCTGCTTAATTACTATAAAGGTTAAATAAGAGAATTTATGCAGAGAGCATTTGTCACTCCTTTTGCCATTGGCATCCAAAGTCCCTTTCTGCATTTTGAGAACTCCTCACTGATCAGGGTGGTAAGACATAACTATTCCCCTCTCAATGTGCAAATGCCAAACAGTTGCTCTCCCAGCCTCCCTTGCAGCTAGGGTGCAGTCATATGACATAGGCTTAGCCAATCGGGTGCTCTGGTCCCCAACCTTGAACTGGGAGCTGGAGATGCAAAGAAACCAGCATTAGGTAAGAGTCTTTTCTGGGGACCTCAGCAATGGTAGCCATGTCTAGCTCCCAAAGGCAGCACTGGGTGCTGCAGCCAGCAATACCAGGGTCGGTGGTACTAGCTCAGGTCAGGTCTCACTTTTCACAATAGTTGTATCCTATAAAGTCACCATGGACACTGAATTAGTGAATCCTGAACCATTTCCCCTAGGGGAAACACAAGGTTAGGTGCCTGCGAGCCTCTGGTCACAACTTTTCATCAACCTGATCAATAAGGTATACCTTGGCAATATTGCGGGTTTGGTTCCAGACCACTGCAATAAAGCGAACATCACAATAAAGCGAGTCACATGAAGTTTTTGGTTTCTTGGTGCATATTAAGGTTACGTTTACACTAAACTGTGGTCTATTAAGTGTGCAATAGCATTATGTCTTAAAAACAATGTACATCCCCTAATTTAAAAATACTTTATCACTAAAAAATGCTAACCATCATCTGAGCCTTCAGTGACTCATAGCCTTTTTGCTGGGGTGGGGGTGGGGGGTCTTGCCTTGATGTTGATGGCTGCTGACTGATCAGAGAGGTGGTTGCTGAAGGTCAGGGTGGCTGTGGCAATTTCTTAAAATAAGACAACAATGCAGTTTGCTTTCCTTTCATGAGAGATTTCTCTGTTGCATGCGATGCTGTTTGATAGCATTTTAACCACAGTGGAACTTCTTTCAAAACTGGAATTGATCCCCTCAAACTGCTTTGCCAACTAAGTTTATGTAATATTCTAAATCCTTTATTTTCATTTCAACAATTTTCACAGCACCTTCACCAGGACCATCTCAAGAACTACTTTCTCTGCTCATCTATAAGAAGCAATTCCTCATCCGTTAAAGTTTTATCATGAGATTGTGGCAATTTAGTTATATTTTCACACTCCCCTTCGAGTTCTAGTACTCTTGCTAGTTCCACCACATCTGCAGTTACTTCTGCCACTTGGAACCCCTCAGAGTTATCCATGAGGGTTGGAATCAACTTCTTCCCAAACTCCTGTGAATGTGGATATTTTGACCTCCTCCCATGAATCACAAATGTTCTTAAAGGCATCTAGAACAGTGATACCCTTCCAGAAGGTCTTCAGTTTACTTTGTCCAAAATGCATCAGAGGAATCACTTTCTGTGGCAGCTGTGGTCTTACGAAACATATTTCTTAAACAATAAGACTTGAGAGTCAAAATGACTCCTTGATCCATGGCCTGCAGAATGGATGTTGTATTAGCCGGCATGAAAATAACATTCGTCTCCTGGTACCTCTCCATCAGAGCTTTTGAGTAACGAGATGCACTGTCAATGAGCAGTCATATTTTGAAGACCTGAGCAGTAGATCTCAGCACTGAGCTTAAGATATTCAGTAAACCAAGTTAAACAGATGTGCTGTCATCTAGGCTTTGTTCTTCCATTTAAAGAGCATGGGCAGAGTAGATTTAGCACAATTCTTAAGGGCCCTAGAGGTTTCAGAATGAGAACTAAGCATTGGCTTCATCTTTAAGTCACCAGCTGCATTAGCCCCTAACAAGAGAGTCAACCTGTCCTTGGAAGCTTCGAAGTCGGGCACTGACTTCTCCTCTCTGGCTCGAAAGTCCTAGATGGCATCTTCTTCCAACAGAAGGCTGTTTCATCTACATTGAAAATCTGTTGTTTAGTGTATCCAGCTACCTTCATTAATGACTTTTTTTTTTTAAGATTTATTTTATTTATTTCTCCCCACCCCCTCGTTGTTTGCATTTGATGTGTCTGTTTGTTGTGTACTGGTCTTTTTAGGAGACATGGGGAACCGAACCCGGGACCTCCCATATGGGAGGAAGGCACCTAATTGCTTGAGCCATCTCTGCTCCCTGCTTTGTTGT
Source organism: Tolypeutes matacus (assembly GCA_026826555.1). Taxonomy (NCBI): domain Eukaryota; kingdom Metazoa; phylum Chordata; class Mammalia; order Cingulata; family Chlamyphoridae; genus Tolypeutes; species Tolypeutes matacus. The sequence goes on along the minus strand of JAKSZT010054518.1, from coordinate 8,065,598 downwards.
GTCTTATTATTTTTTTCTCCTCGTGTCTCTTGTTGAGTCATCTTGTTGCATCAGCTCACCGCAACTACCCATCGCATCAACTCACTGCCTTGTTTGTCTTCTTTAGGAGGCACCAGGATCTGAACCCAGAACTTCCCATGTGGTAGGCAGGAGCTCAATCACTTGAGCCACATCCACTTCCCCATCAATGGCTTGAACTACATCTTCTGGATAACTTGCTGCTTTACTTTGTACTTCCATGTTATGGGGATGGCTTCTTTCCTTAAATCTCATAAACCAACCTCTGCTAACTTCCAACTTTTCTTCTGCAGCTTCTTCACCTTTCTCAGGCTTCACAGAATTGAAGAGAGTTAGGGCCTTGCCTGGATTAGGCTTTGGCTTAAGGGAATATTGTTGCTGATTTGATCTTCCATCTAAACCACTAAAACTTTCACCATATCAGCAATTCAAGGCTGTTTGGCTTTCTTATCATTCATGTGTTCACTGGAGTAGCACTTTTAATTTCCTTCAAGAACTTTTACCTTGCATTCACAACTTGGTTAATAGTTTGGTGCTAGGAGCCTAGTTTTCGACCTATCTCAGCTTTCGACATGCCTTCCTCTCTAAGCTTCATCATTTCTACCTTTTGATTTAAAGTGAGAGACATGCGACTTTTCCTTTCACTTAGAGGCCATTTTAGCGTTATTAATTGGCCTAATTTCAATACTGCTGTGCCTCAGGGAATAGGGAGGCCCAAGGAGAAGGAGAGGGGTAGGGAAACAGACGGTGGGTGGAGCAGTCAGAACACATACCCCATTTATCAATTAAGTTTCCCTTTTTATAAGGACATGGTTCATGGCACCCCAAAACAATTACAATAGTAACATCAAAGATCACTTGGGAGCAGATGTGGCTCAAGTGGTTGAGCACCTGCTTCCCACATGGGAGGTCCCGGGTTCAGTCCCCAGTGCTTCCTAAAAAAAAACAAGCAAACAAACGAAAAAACCAACTCAGGGGAGCCAATGTGGCTCAGTGGTTGAGCGCTGGCTTCCCACATATGAGGTCTGGGGTTCAATCCCCGGCCCTGGTACCTAAAAAAAAAATAATAAAATTTAAAATTTAAAAAAAGATCACTGATCACAGATCACCATAACAGATCTAATAATCATGAAAATGTTTGAATATTGCGAAAGTTACCAAAATGTGACACAGAAACACAAAATGAACACGTGCTATTGGAAAAATGGTGCCTATGGACTTGCTTGATGCAAGGTTGCCACAAGCCTTCAATTTGTAAAAAATGAAATAATGCGAAGCACAATAAAGCAAAGTATGCCTGTACATAACCTTGTTTTATGTGTGTTTGTTATAAGACAACGTATAGCCTCTGCTTCCTTCTTAAATTTGCATACAGTGACTCCCTAGGAAGTTCTTTATTTCCTCCACCTTTTAGAGGCTGCCCCCATTTAACCTCACCTAGGAACAGAACATTTTAGAGCAACATTGAAATACCATTTACAGTATGGCAGCTGAAACCAAAAGGAAAAGCAGTCACCTTGTTCCCTCGTTCAGCCTCAGCTGGGAACATACAAGCGCAGGGCGAGCGACTCAAATTTTCCACTGCTCGGTGTGTGCCCCTCAATGACCAGGAACAACCCTGAAAGCCCCCAAAATACGGAATCTGCAAATAATGAGGATCAGCTGTACCTGTGGCCAGCGGCTGGTGCAGCGGGGCCTCTCCAGCCTGGTGCAAAGCTGTGATTTTGGCAGTGCTTCTGGATGCAACGTCTCTCTTTGTTCCTTCTCTTATCTGAGAACTTCCTGGCGATTCTATGGCAGATTCGCGACCTTTTGTCAAGTCTTCATCTGCTCCAATCAGCCCTGTTGGTATCTGGTGCTGCATGGGGCACAGGGAAGGGCTTCAGGAAAGTTAGTTCCTCTCCTGGTGGAAATGGGCACCTCCTCTGCCTACAAACATCGTCCGGGGCACTTCCAAATGTTATCAAAAGAGTGACTGGTCAAGCAGGAGAGAGCAGAGGGGTGCGTTAGTTGTCAAGTACAGTGCTAATCCCTTAGTGGGTTTTCATAAATACTTTTTTTACCTAAGTTGAGTTAAAGTTGCAAAAATCTTATTTTTGTGGTCGCTTTTTTCTCTTTTTATCCCAATATTTTATTATGAAAAATTTCAAACGTAAAAGTGGAGGAAATTGTGACCACCCAGGTCCCACCACCTAGATTCTAGAATTAACATTATACTATACTTGTTTTATCATTGAGCCGTCAGTCCCTCCATCCATCAAACTTTTTTTTTTTTTTTTTTTGCATTTCAAAGTAAGTTGCAGGCATCACACACTTCATCTTCAAACACTTCAACTTCTGTATCATTAACTAGAATTCAATATTTTGTTTTCCTTATTTTAGGTGAAATTGACATGCAGGAAAACACACAAATCATTTGTATACCATGAGTTTTGGCAAATGCTGAAACCATGTAACAAACCCCTATCAAGAGAGAGCTCATCACCAATACCCAGAAAGTTCCCTCATTCTCCTTCCCAGCCAATACCCACCCCTGTTCCCCCAAGAGGCAACCACTGTTCTGATTTTTCTCACTGTAGGTTAGTTTAGCCTATTCTAGAACTAGCTAGAATCAGATAGTACGTATTCTTTTGTGTAAGGTTTCTTTCACCCAGTATAATGCTTTTGACTCTCTTATTTTTAAGAAAGCCACATAAGAATTGGTCCAAAAAGTTTTACCACCTTGCTGAGAAAGGTGACTAATAAATACCAAGTAAATAAAACAATGAAGAGGGAAGCGGCTGTGGCTCAATCGGTGGGGCTCCCGTTTACCATATGGGAGGCCCCCGGTTCGGTTCCCGGGGCCTCCTGGTGAAGGCAAGCCCGCCCACACGGCGTGGTTAGCTGACCCAGCGAGCACAAGCAGCAAGGGGGGGATAAATGAATAAATAAATAAAATCTTTAAAAAAAATAAATAAATAAAACAATGAAGAGTCATAGTAATAAAAAAAACAAGGATGAATGGTGTTCCACCTGCTTGGTGGCAGGCACTGTGCCAGGTACCTGGGAGATGGTGAATAAAGCACAACCCTGCCCTCCACAAGCCCATGGGTAAGATGGGCAGAAGGAAAGAAAAGAATCAAAACAAAAATTGCAATTCTGAGTGATAAAGGTAAGGCAGAAGAATGGAATGGGGGGTGTTGGGAAGTTTCTCAGACTTGGTCCAGCAGTATTACTGTTTGATATTTTTCTTTAAGCCTCCTTTACTGAGCTTTTCTGAAGCCTCAGTATCCTTACTAAGTGGTATTATCCTTACTAATTTTGGTCAAGGAAGCAGTGTGTCCAGCTAAAAATGCTTTTCTAGACTCCCTGGCAGCTAGAAGCAGTCAGGGATCTCAGTTCTGACCAAAGAAAGGTAAGCAGAAGTTGGTTGGGGAGAGTTCCCAGGAAACTCTTTGCTTTGCTAATTAAAAAATTAATAATGATGATGGACAGACACCACTGGTATAGTCTTTTTTTTTTTTTTTTAAGATTTTATTTATTCACTCATCCATCCCCCCCCTGCTGCCCGTGCTTGCTAGGTCAGCCAACCACCCCCTGCGGGCGGGCCTGCCCTCACCAGGAGGCCCCGGGAACCGAACCCGGGGCCCCCCATATGGCAAACGGGAGCCCCACTGATTGAGCCACAGCCGCCTCCCTGGTATAGTCTTTTTATTCCCCTCTCCCTTCTTCCTGCCTAGAATGTAGATGCAAGGTCTGGAGGTCTGGCCTGGAGGCCACAGGATGAAAGCCTCTTGCTAAGAATGCAGAGCAGGGAGCTAGAGGAGCCTGGATCTTTGACAACATCCGGGGACAGCCGTGCCAGCCCTGGTCAGTTCATGTGCCAAGGTCTTAGAGCTGGTGAGTGGGAATGCCAGGAGAACCTCAAGAGATGCTTATGATTAAGCACCTACTATGTGGCAAGAGCTGTGGCTACAATGGGGAATAAGGAGACCCTGAGGCAAGGATTTGGGAGCAATAAGTTTTTTTTGTTTTTTGTGTTTTTTTTTAAAGATTTTATTTATTTATTCATTTATCCCCCCCCCCCTTGCTGCTTGTGCTCGCTGGGTCAGCTAACCACGCCGTGCGGGCGGGCCCTGCCTTCACCAGGAGGCCCCGGGAAAGGAACCCGGGGCCTCCCATATGGTAAATGGGAGCTCCACTGATTGAGCCACAGCCGCTTCCCAGCAATAAGGTTTTGATCCCAGGAAATTCAGTATAGGAGTTAGGAAGTTGAACAGGGAACAGAAGATGCATTAATAAAGGGCTTGTTAATAAGGAGGTTTTATGCTGGGGGTAACTGGGGTTCCCTGGGGGAACCATCTGGGAAATTGTGCTCAACATATCTCAGAGTTACCTCACGGATGGGTGAGAAGCCCAAGTATTTGTCCATCAAACTCTATCCCCTGGCTCATTAGGAGTTGCTTCTAGGGGGCCAACTCCCTGGCACAGTGGCCTGTCCCCTGCCTGGGCCAAGCCTGTTGTGGCATCTAGAGAGGGTCCCAGACAGGCAGATGGAGGAAAGCCTTGGCTTGTATCAGAACTGTATGCAGTTGACTCCAGCATGGGCCAGGAAGGTACCTGGCACCAGCCATGACTGCTTCAGGGACCTAGTGTAGTAAAAAGTGTTCAGGAAATGATGCCAAGTCCAACCTTTCTGCCCCAGCATGCCACAATCTGACAACAGGAGAGGCAGTCTGTAAGAAAGAGCCACTTAAATGTAAGAAAGTGCCTAAATATACTGACATTTCAACTGCTGGCTTACCCACAAGAGTGATCAAAGCTGAACCACATTACCAACGGGGAAGCCCAGGGAGGAGGCAAGCCCAAAATGCACCCGCTTCCAGAAGCTTCCTCAGGAAGCTTCCTCCTGTGAAGGCCTCGGAAAACCAACAGCCCGTTTCCAACCTCGCCTGGGCTTCCTGCGGTGCGTGCTTCTGTCCTCACTGACACGCCGAATGTTCTCCCCCAAATTATTTCTGAGTTCTCCTGGCAGCGCCTGTGCCTCCCCCGCCTCCCTTCCCCCTCCCTTTGGCAGATCTGTGTTATAAAATAAGAGGCTCGGGATTATGTCTGTCTGACAACTGAAGAATGAGCAACGGAGCAGATGCAGAGTCTTACAAACCCCGTGAATTATACATGGCCATCTGCAGCCTCGAGCCGTCCAGGATTTCCACCCCACACCACGGCGTTCCATATGGAGTCATATGTTTTTAGTAGCGGAGCCATGCTGTCAACGTCCAGCAATCCGTCATGTGGCACATGTGTGATGCAAGCGCCCAAATAAATGTTATCTCGGGCCCGGGGCTTCTGAGCAGAGGAGCGAGGGCTCCTGCAGGCCTGGCTTCCCGGCAGGGCGGGCGCCCCGTTAAGGTCCCCAAATTTTACCCATCACCAGGAAGGCAACTGCCACACCCTCCCCGTCTCAAGTGCCCTGAGAGAGGCCTGAGCTGAAAATACAAATTAACAGGTCGCTACTGGGGTAGTCCCAATAAAAAGAACCTCAAGATGTAAAAATAAAATAAAATAAAATAAAATAAAAAACAAATCAACAGGTCATTAGGCCTCAGCCGGGCGCGGAGGGTTTAAGGGATTGCTTCCGGGTGGGGCCCGGGGCCGGCAGCACGTGGCCCCGCCCTGGCCGGCGCTGACTGGCTCAGGCCTGGCCCCCGCTGGGCCAATCACGTTCTTTCTTCCGGGATTTGGAGGCGCTGCTAGGCTGTGCCAGGACCCTAAAGGGAGGAAATTGGGGGCGGTGGGGAAGCCGAGTGGGGTCATGTGCATGCGGATGCAGTGAATCCGGGCTACAGTGAGAGCCTCAGAACGAAAGAGAGCGAGCCACAGTCACTCTTTGTCCTTCCCTCGGCCTTAGTTCCCGCCACCCTCCTGCCCCTGTGACTAAAGTCTTCCTCTTACCGTTTCTTGGCCGAAGGTGTGTGGTGGGGAGAGAAGGGACGATTCTAGGTCTCTGGATCAGCGACCCTGGTGCGCCTGACCCCCCGGCACCCTACCTTGCTCCCAGGCGGCTGCCTCAGCGTCCACGGCAGAGGCAGAATGGGGAGGCTGGAGGCCAGTGCTTCCAGGGCACCAGGAAGGAGGGCTGACGAGAAAGCGCCTTTTACTGGACCCTGTAACCTTGAGTGGGAAATATCCTGGGTGTTGGAGGGCTGAGAGGTGACTGAGCTTGCTGTTCCAGTAGCAGGAGCCTCTGGGTCCTGCATTACTTTGCCAATACCAGCTTTATGCCCACGCCTATTGCCTGACCTGCCTGCCTTTCTTTTCCCTCCTACTGAGAGCCGCACTCTGATTTTCCCTTTCAAGACCACCCATCTCCCACTGCTAGTCCATGTGGTTTAGTTAGGCTGATATTTCTCACCTGGTTTTGGTCCAGCCAATCAGAGTGATGGATTCTTGCTGGGGTGGGGATGGGGTGGGAATGGAGGCTTTGTCCTAATATGGTCCAATGAGAATGAGCCCTGAGACTTCCTGGAACTATAAGGAAAGAGGTGCTGTCTTCCTACAGGTGTTGGTAAACTGATCAGATGTAAGCCTGGAGCTACTGAAGGCCACTTTTGCCATAGAAAGAGGAGAGAAGCCAATACAGAAGAGAGCATGGAGGAGAGATAGGAAGCAGGTGGAGAGAGGAAGTGAATGAAAGCAGGAGAGAGCAAGGTGGATTAAGTCCAGATGACATAAGGTAAAGCCTGGATCCAGCCAGGCCTGAAATCCTCCACACTGAGACTTTGAAAATTGAAGTTACATGAGACAATAAATGACCTTATTTACTTGAGTCATGGAGTGTCAGTGTTCCATCACTCTTCATCATTTGCAACCAAAGGAGTCATGAGTAATGCAACATCCTATGAACCAGCACCACCTCCTTAAAGCTAAAGAAGAAGGAGAGACTTTTGGAATAAACAGAGGAGAGAGGGTTCGCTGGAGAGAATAGCACACACAGTGGCTGGGGGATGGGCAGGGAGCCAGGCTGGAGCATGTGATGTGAGATTGTGGCTCTCCCACATCATTGGGCAGCTCTCACGGTGACCTCTGCACCTGTGGACAAATGCCCTTCCCAAAGGCTGCAAAAGCAGGTTCTCATCACCCTGAGGAATCTCAGTTTGTACCACAGCTCCATTCCTTACAGTTGAGGACAATGAGTGTGAATTCCGGGCAGACTGGGATTTGAATCTCAGTCCCACCACTTCCCAGGCAGTCCTCTCATCCCTCTGAGCTTCAGTTTCCTCATCTGGACAATGGGGATGATAATGGATGATAATGGAATCTACCTCCTGAGGGTGTGGCAAGGCAATAAATCAGTATTGCCCCAGCTGTATGTATCATTGGGAGTACTAGAGGTGATTACAGGTGGGTCAGAGACCAACAGCTTTTATTTTATTATTTAGGATTTTATTTTTTAAAATCAGAGTGGGTGTGGCTCAAGCAGTTGAGCGCCTGCTTCCCGCATGGAAAGTCCTGGGTTCGGTCCCCGGTGCCACCTAAAAACAAACAACAAACAAATGAAAAAAATAACTCTGGGGAGCTAATGTGGCTCAGTGGTTGAGTGTCGGCTTCCCACATACAAAGTCCTGGGTTCAATCCCCAGCCCTGGTACTTAAAAAAATTAAAATGTATTGTAATATATAGATAATCATAAAATTTTCCATTTTAACCATTTTTAAGTAGACTTCAGTGGCATTAGTTACATTTACAACATTGTGCTACCATCACCACCGTCCATTACCAAAACTCTTTCATCACCCCACACAGAAATTCTGTCCCCATTAAGCAATAACTTTCCCATCACACACCCAGCCCCTGGTAACTGCTGATGTACTTTCTATCTTTCTCAATTTGCTTATTCTAGATATTTTATATAAGTGGAATCAAACAATATTTGTTCTTTGCTGTCTGGCTTCTTTCACATAGCATAATACTTACAAGGTTCATCCATGTTATAGCATGCATCAGTACTTCATTCCTTTTTATGACCAAATAATATTCCCCAGTGCTTTTACTTTAATAGTTATGTATTTTTGAGGTTACTATGGGCTTATTATGGCAAGTAATGCTGGTTTTACATCAACGGCAGTGATCGAAAATTCCTTTTCAAAAAATTTATTGAAATAAAAAAGGGAGCCAAATAAAAATATTACATCAAAAGTAGTACAGGTGGAACTTTAAAAAAAAAAAAAACTGTGGAATCAAATGACTAAAGCTAGACATGCAGAGCTAACACCCCACGCCTGGGCACTAAAGGCTATGGGCTGAGATGGGACAGCATTCAACCACGGCCACAGGCAGCCAGGCCACGGCTGGATGGAAACGCATGAGAGGGAAGACAGCAGAGGTACGTGACCTTGAGAGATCGATGCTCTGGTGCCTGAGAAAGTGCCAGGCACACCCTAGCTGATTCCAGTGGTTTTTTCAGTGGAAGCACGAATCTCGGAAGACCTGGTTCCAAAAGACATCAGCCCTGGTGCGAGGCCCTACCACTGGAAGCTGCGACTTCTAATCCCCTCTTTGGGCTGGGAAAGCTTCCCACCTCGAGTGCCTGACCCCTCTTGACGGCTGTCACCACGCCCGAGGAGGAGGACGAGGAGGCCCAGAGCAGATCTCTGCAAGATCAACGCTATAGGCTGCTGGAGGTGGCCACGGGGACTGGCCATTAGATGGCCAGGTCATCTACCCCCTGGGACTTATGGGGCTAAGTCTTCCCTGGAGAGGGGAGTAGAAGGGGCCCCAGACTGGGATGGTTTTAGCAGGTGCCTGAGTTTCCTAGGGTGCTGTAACAACTTACCAAAAGCCAAGTAGCTTAAAATAACAGGAATTTAGTCTCTCCATCCTGGAGGCCAGAAGCCCAAAAATAAGGTGTTGTCAGGGTTGGTCCCTTCTAGACACTCTGAGGGAGAATCTGTCCCCTGCCTCTCTCCTAGCTTCTGGGGGTTTCTCACCACCCTCGGTGCCCCTTGGCCTGTAGACACATCATTCTAATCTCCACCTCTGTCTTCACCTGGGCATCTCCTTCCCTGCATGTCTGTGTCTCCGTGTCCAGATTTGCCTCTTCTTATGAGGACACCAGTCATATTGGATTCAGGGCCCACCCTAATTCAGTTTGACCTCATCTTAATTTGATCCCACCTGCGAAGACCCTATCTCCAAATAAGGCACCTCCCCAGGTTCCAGGTGCTCCTGCATTTTGAGGGGACATTATTCAACCCAGTACAGGGGATCAGACAGGGAAGGAAAGGAACAAAGTTGGCGGGTGTGAAACAAGGCTCCTGGGGAAGGCGTCTCACTGGAGGTCAGATCCTCTGAGGTGCTTCCCATAGCACATGGGGTTCTGGACATAAGTGCTTGGGGCAGCCCCTGGCACCCAGGCAGTGCTCAAAAAGTGGGAGCTACGGTTACTGTCGTTATTGCCCATCAGCCTAACGGAAGCACTGCCAAGCCCCCTGGAGAGTCCAGCGCCCTGCTCATTTTCCTGACCCTACCCCACAAAGAACATGGTGAGAGCAACCAGGGCAGGGAAAGAAATGGCTGTTCAGCCGTTAGACATAACTCCAGTTTCCATTTCTTCTCTGATGAATTCCATGAGTTATTCCCCAGCAGCAAACAGAGATAAAGGATATACATTTTGAAAACTCTTACTTCTAACCCAAGGAGTATTAAGAGGACAGTGGAGTCGTGCTTGGAGCTGAAAAATAAATTAAAATGTTCAGTTGATGTGCATGAACGTACTGAGAGATTTATACTAATAGTAGAGAGTCTGGGAATGAGTTATTGTATTGAGAAAATACAAAAAATTAGGAAGACCAAAAAGGAAAAAAAAAAAGAGGCAATTGCTAACTCTAGGTAAAACAAAATGTTGTATAAGAAAAAAATGTAGTCATAGTACATGATGTAGCCTGGCTGGGAATCATGTAAAGCAATGATCATAGTGTAAACATTGAATATTGATTCGATATTTTAGTAGACTTTATTTTTTAGGGCAAGCTAAGACATACAGAAAACTTGAGAAGAAAAAACAGAGTTCCCACATACCCCACACCCAGTTACCCCTATTATTAACATGTTACATTAGTGAGATAAATTTTTTACAATTAATGAACCAATATTGATATATTATGATGTATCATATACTTAAACTAAGGCCCTTAGTTTATATGGATTTCCTTAGTTTTTCCTAATGTCCTTTTTCTGTTCCAGGATCTCATCCAGGACAACACATTACATTTAGTCGTCATGTCTCCTTAGGCTCCTCTTGGCTGTGACACTTTCCCAGGCTTGCCTTGTCCTCAGTGACCTTGACCGTTTTAAGGAGGACCAGTCAGGTCTTTTTGTAGAATGTCCTTCAGTGGGGGTTGGCTGATGTTTTCCTCATGATTGGACAGTAGTTATGGGTTTTTAGGAAAAGATCACAGAAGTTAAGTGCCATTTTCATCACATCAAGGATATGATTTATCACTGTTGATGTTGACCTTGATCACCTGGCCAAGGTAGTGTTTGTATTCAATATTTTTTAGATAGTAAAAATCAAATTTAAAAAAACTTTTTGTAAAATTTTTAAATAAAATTAAAATTTAAAAAATTTTAAATAGTATCAAAAGTATATGTGGAATATGAGGTAGGAACATCTGTAAATGTGTGTGGCATCTGGAGTAGGTCAAGGTAGAGATGAGAAAAAGAAAATCCTTATTATCCATAGTTGAGAGAGAATAGGTATCTGGATGGGAAAAAAATAAAGAAATAACAGATTAAAGATTTTGCTTAGAAAAATGGAGGCAATACACAGGGGAAGTTGAGACTGCTAAAAGAGTTGAAAGTCACTGCTTCAGAAAAGAGAAAATTCAGGGTGAGGAGAGGTGGGGCAGGGGCCCTGGCATATGCTGGAGGTTGACTCACTCAGCGCCCATCCCCAGCCTCCTTTCCCTTGCCTCTCTACTATCAAGACTGAAAAACTAAAGAAAAAGTCTCACCTTCCCAGGATCCCTTGCAGCTGGGGTGGTCCCAAGACACAGCTCTGACCAAGGGACATAATCGGCAATCTGTTGACGAATCTGGGACAGTCTTTGCTACCACCGTCCTGCCTGGTACACAGGTGTAATTGATGTAATTGATGACTTGTCATCTTGTGCTCATGGGGGAAAGACCGAGAAAATGAAAGAAACCTCTGACCTGAGGCCCTTGAGCCGCTTGACCTACCTGTTCCCCCAGCTCTGAATCTCTTGCTGTGGATAACAGCAACGTTAAAACCAACGTTCAGTTTAGGTTACCAGCAGCTGGTTTTCTGTTACTCGCAGCCATGTGCAATCCATAGCACATACAAGAATTGTTTGGATTTTTCATCAATCTATCTGCAATATTTTGATACAAATTACAATTAAATTTAAAAGCAGGGGAGTCAAGTGCTTGGAACTGGCCCCAGGGACTAGATGGTTTCCACAATTTTTTGGTCAAGGTCCAAATCCCTTTCTAGTTCCCCGGGTGCTCCTAGGAAAGTCCTCCCTTCTCTGGCAGTTGGGGGAGATTATTGCAGATGTAGTAGCCTTGATGACAATCCCCATTATCTTCCTGTGCTTCATATCCTGACATTTATAGATTTTACCTAATGCTGTAAATTAAGAGAATTGTGCTGAGGTCCAACTAATTCAGTGAACTTTCCAGGACTAGCACAAGACAAGGCTTGATCACGTGGCAGAAGCCTGAGCTCCTTTCTTTCTGATAAAGACACTACATAAAGACCTCAAACACACTTTTCTGTATTCCTCTCTACCCCAACCCTGTTTTTTCAAAGTTACCTCCCTTTCCAGGAGGTTAGACCAATTAGTCAAGAATCAGAACCTTAGGTGTCATCTTTGATACCTTCCTCATCTACTCCATCCTCAGGTCCTATCTATTTTACCTCCTCAAAATCTTTCAAGGCCCTCTCCCCTCCATCTTCCCTGCTGCCATCTTGGTCCGAGCCACCATCAGTATGTTTGATCAAGTTCTCCTCTGGGGAAGCAGCTGTGGCTCAATTGGTTGGGCTCCCGTTTACCATATGGGAGGCCCTGGGTTCGATTCCCGGGGCCTCCTGGTGAAGGCGAGCCCGCCCACATGGTGCGGTGAGCTGACACAGCAAGATGACTCAACAAAGGGAGACAAGCAGACACAGAAAAACGCAAAAGCAAATGGACACAGCGAGCACAAGCAGCAAGGGGGGGTAAATCAATTAATCAATCAATTAATTAATTAATTAATTTAAAAAGTTCTCCTCTGTTCAAAACCCTCCAGTAGCTCCATCTCACGCACCGTGAAAGCCAGTGGCCCACCAGGCCCCACAAGACCTCTCTAGCTTCACTCTCCCCCATTCTTTCTCTCACTCTTTCCATTCCTATCACCTTTTGCCAGGCTCCCTCCTACCCTAGGATCTTTGCCTGGAATGCCCCACTACCCACATGCTTTGCCCTTCACCCTCTCAACTCCTACTCATCCTTTGGAGCTAACTCAGTCATCACCTCTGCTAAGAAGCCTTCCCGGATTCTCAGAATAAAACTGATACTATTGTTTTGCACTCTCTTTCACCACACTTGCAATTTTACATTTCTTTGCATGATTCTTTGGTTTCTCTCTCTCTCTCTCTCTCTCTCTAATGAGAGCTCCCAAGGGCTCCCCAACATTTCCCAGCACCTGAACAGTTCCTGACACATAGCAGGTGCTTAATAAATGCTTGTAGGATGAGTGGATGCTGGCAGACAGAAGAAAATGAGCTGATGTTGTCAGTTTGCGGCACGAGGGCTCATAAGTGTAGCCAAGCTTGGGATCAGAGTCTATCCTCCAAAGCAGCTCATAACATGCTCTGTTAGAAATGCTTTGGGGGAAATGGATGTGGCTCAAGTGATTGGGCTCCTGCCTACCATACAGGAGGTCCAGGGTTCAATTCCTGGGGCCTCCTGGTGAAAAGCAAGCTGGCCCGCGTGGCAAGCTGGCCCACACAGGAGTGCTGGCCTGTGCAGGAGAGCTGGTGCAGCAAGATGACTCAACAACAACAAAAAGAGACACAGAGGAGAGACAATGAGAGACGCAGCAGACCAGGGAGCTGAGGTGGCGCAAGAGATTGAGTGCCTCTCTCCACTCCGGAAGGACCCAGGATCAGTTCCCGGTGCCGCCTAAAGAGAAGACAAGCAGACACAGAAGAACACACAGAGAGCAGACAGCAAGTGCAAACCAAGGGGGTGGGGGGTCAGGGTGGTAAATAAATAAATAAATAAATAAATCTTTAAAAAATAAAAAAAAAGTAAAAGTCTTTCCAAAAAATTATTAAAAAAAAAAAAAAAAAAAGAGAGAGAGAGAAAGAAAAGAAATGCTTTGGGTGAGACTAACAGAAAATCCAGCTAACATGGCCCAAGATAGGGGCTGGCAAACTGTGGCCCATGGGACAAATTCAGTCCTCTGCCTGTTTTGTAAATGAAACAAACCCAACCACAGCCATGTGTTTGCATAGTACTGCTTTCACGACAGCAGTGTTGAGTAGTCATGAGAGAGACTGTTTAGCCCACCAAAGCCTAAGATATTTACTAACTGGGCCTTTACAGAAAAAGCTTGCTGACCCCTGTCCTAAACCAAGAGGTTCCTGGGTTGGCTTGTTGGCTGAGTAATACTGGGCTCCGGGCTAGTGTCGCTGTGATTCTCTCGGCCTTCCTCACAGGGTCATAAGGTGGCTGCCACAGCTCCAGGCATCACATTTGCACACAATTGCATTTGGAGGAGGAAATAAAGGGAGGAATGGAGCAGAGAGATTTTCCTATAATGTGCTTTCATCAGGGAAGAAACATTTTCCCAGAATCCCAGAGATTCTCCTGTGCACCTGGCTGGCAAGTACTGGGATGCATGCCCACCCTCTAGGCGAGGAGCTGAGCCCACCTTCCCTGAATCCCTGAACAAGAATAAGATCCTGCCAGCAAGGAAGGAGAGGCATGTGCTGACACTGGGCAACCCCAGTGTCTGCCAGAACTTTCCCTCCTACAACAGTTCCCTCTCCATAGTGGCACCTGCCTCTCTTATGGCACCTGCCTCTCTCTTATGGTGGGAATTGCCCTAAGCCGGGAAAATTGCCAAGGCCTCAGGGTAGAAGTGAACTACCTCTCCCTAGGTTAGGGTGCCTGGGGGCACTCCCCAAAGGAAGCTGATTTTCTCTGTGTAAGAGAGGGAGAAGAGCTTCAGGGGGAAAGTAGGAGACAGAGGGTGAAGACACAGGTGAGGGAGCCAGCAATCTCGTGCTGTAGTAGAAAGTCATGCTGTCTGACCCAATGCCTTCTTTCACCAAATCTTGTAGAGTCACTACTCCAGGAGGAACGTTTATAAAAACCAGGCTAGGGAAGCGGATGCGGCTCAAGCAATTGGGCTCCCGTCTACCATGTAGGAGGTCCTCCTGGTGAAGGCAAGCTGGCCCGTGTGGAGAGCTGGACTGCACGGAGAGCTGGCACAGCAAGATGATGCAACAAAAAGAGACACAGAGGAGAGACAGTAAGAGACGCAGCAGACCAGGGAGCTGAGGTGGCGCAAGAGATTGAGTGCCTCTCCCATTCCGGAAGGTCCCAGGATCAGTTCCTGCTGCCGCCTAAGGAGAAGACAAGCAGACACAGAAGAACATACAGAGAGCAGACAGTGAGCACAAAACAATGGGGCAGAGGCGGGGGGGGGGGAGGCGATAAATAAATAAATCTTTAAAAAAATAATAATAACCAGGCTAGACTGGCTAAAGCAAAAAACAACACAGCTTTTTAAAAACATAACTAAATAGCCCCGTGGAAGGAGAGAAAAAGGGAAATGAGGAGGCAGCTTTACCCAAGGCTGAAGAGATGGAATTTGGTTGCTAGTTCTCTGCTCTATTTCCTCCTTACCAGCCGCAGTCTCAGGCAGAGTCTCCCTCCTAGCCTAGGTGGCTGCCAACAGCGCCTGGAGAGAGAGCCTCCCTTTTTTTTTTTTTTTTTTTTTTTTTTTAAAGATTTTATTTATTTATTCATTTATCACCCCCTTGCCGCTTGTGCTCGCTGGGTCAGCTAACCACGCCGTGCGGGCGGGCCTGCCCTCACCAGGAGGCCCCGGGAACCGAACCCGGGGCCTCCCACACGGCAAACGGGAGCCCTACTGATTGAGCCACAGCCGCCTCCCAGAGCCTCCCTTTTTTCTCCAACCAGAAAAGAGTCTCTTTCCTCAACTTGTATAAAAAAATCCATAGTTTTATGCTGATTGACCCAGCTTGGTTCCATGCCTTTCTTAAGCCAGATCACTGTTGTGGGGGGATGGGCAGTGTCCTGATTGGCTCGGCCTGAGCCACCTGCTCCACCCCTAGGAAAGGGGGTCAGCTTCCCAGAAGTCCCTGGGCCTGGGTAGGGGGGCCGAAGACAGAGGGGTTTACTGTGGCCAGGAGAGAGTGCAAAGCGTGCTGGGAAGCCAGAAACAGCAAGTGTCCCGTCACTCAGGATGTGCTTGGGGTCCTGCAGGAACCGGAGAAAGCTCTTGGCACAGGGAGGTGAGGAGCAGACAGAGCCCAGGGAGCAGAGGAGGAGAGGACCCCGGAATTCAGCCGCCCTTGAGGAGGGCTTTAAATTCTGCATGCTGTGGAGCCAACTTCATCAACACTGTTACACAGGTCATAAGGGCCGGGAGAAGCCCCCCTCCCACCAACAAGCATTTGGGTAAACTGAGGCACCTTCTTCTCTCTTCCCCATTGCCAAGAACCCCACCCTTTATTAACACATCCTAGCTAGCAGTTACACTCACCATGAGCATTTAATCCTCACACCAAGCCAACAAGGAGGGTGCAGTTATTACCATTTCACAGGGGAGGCTCCCGAGGCATGAGGAGGTCAACTGACTCACGCCACTGGCAGGTGGCAGTGTCGGGATTTGAACCAGCAGCCAACCATGGCTTCTCCACTGGGCCAAGGGGAAGCGGGGCGGGAGTTCTTCCTATTGTAGAAGGCGGCAGGAACACACCCCCTTTGCTTTGCGGCCCACTTGTGCTTGTCAGGAGGCAGCAGAGCGAAGTGCTACCCTCTTTGGGGCAACCAAAATGCCACCAGAAACATGACCCATCAACTCCAGCAGGGCTGCTGGCTCCCTCTGTGGATTCCGCCCCACTTCACATCCCTCCCTTAATTAACACAGCTCCAGCCTCTCTGCCTGGCTGCTCCGCTCCCTCCCGTCTCCTCTCCGTGGAGCGCCCTCTCTCCTCCCTGCAGCCCAGCCGCTGCCTTCCTCTAGGCCTCTGCACAGCACCCTCCTCACCTGGAGGCGTGGAGGGAGGGAGGGAGGAAAGAAGGCCTTGCCTGGACTGGGGCAGCCTTAAAATGAGGGCTCTGCCTCATTGAACCTCACTTTTGTGAAGTCCTGGTGCCAAGCCTGACCTCTAATTCACATCAGACCCAAAGGGGGGAGCCGATGTAGCTCAGTGGTTGAGGCCCGGCTTCCCACATACAAGGTCCTGGGTTAAATCCCCAGCCCTGGTACCTCAAAAAATAAAATACAATAAAAAAATAAACCCAATGGGTAGATGCTCCAAAGACAGAAGCAGTCCAAGAACAGGGTCAAGGTCAGAGACGGACTCTGCATGCTCTCTAAGGGCCACTTCTCTCCAGCCTCCTATCTGGGGGCAAATCACTTATAAACAGCCTGATTCGGGGCCAAAACCATGTGGGAAAGAGCCAAGGCCCTAAATTCAGCCAGACCAGGATTCATGTGCCAGCCTGCCGAATCCTGCCCAGGGCCCCCTCATCTCTGTGGGGCTCAGCTCTCTCTCCTGTAAAATGAGGTAATCACAGAAATCAGATTGTTGGGAGTTACATGACGATACATGGAATCACTCAGCACAGAGCCTGGCACAGAGTAAGCACCTGATTTTTTTTTTTCAAGTTAGCTATTGTTGTCATTATTATCAATTATTTTGTGGTTTCCAGGGCACTGAGCACACTGCCTGTGGCAGTTTGAAATTCTTGTATGAATTCCCAAAAGAGAAAGATTCTGTTTGTGAACTAATCCATTCCTGTGGGTGTGAGTCCCTTTCCACTGGACTATGGCAGTGAGGCGTGACTCTGGCTGAGTCTCCGCCCTCTTGCTGGGTCTGATAAACAGGGAGGCACAGGAAAGAGAGAGCGCCCATATTTGATCCTGCCACGTGAGGCAAAGGACTCCAGTTTCACCCACAGCTGAGCTGCAAGGAGAGAAGCTCCTGAAAGACTCAGAGAGCTGAGGCCCAGGGCGAAACGAGCCATATGCCTGGTAGCTTACAGTTGAACTTGGGAAGAAAGTGGAGCCACAGAGACTGAGGCAGGTGGCCCAGTAAGAGACAAGTCCTATGCCGGGTTTGCCCACAGCTGCAAGAAAAGGGGAGACCTTGGCGGAGATCGGTGGCCGTCTTGCTTCACCACGTGGCAGCCGACTTTGGTGAGAAAGCACCTCTTCAGCTGGACTTTTCACGGCCTTGGAACTCTAAGCTTTTACCCCCAAATAAATCCCCTTTATAAAAGCCAACCCATTTCTGGTGCTTTGCATTGGCAGCCCTTTGGCGGATTTGAACATTTCTCTTCAAGAAGCAACATCGAGGATGTGGTAAGAGCATAGGCTCTGCATCCCGTCTCTGTGGCTTTAAATCCTGGCCCTGGCATTTCCCAGCTGTGTGACTTTGGGCAAGTCACTCCACCCCTCTGTGCCTGAGTTGCTTGGGCTTGAGAATAGCGATAATAAGAATACCGCCCTCACAGGCTGGCTGAGGATTAAATGAGAGCAGACTGGTGGAAGGCGTAGAACAGCACCTGGCACAGAGTCAGCAGGCAGGGAATTCAGCTCTTGGTATTACCTGGCACTTGCTAGGTTCTTGGCAAACGAGAACTGTCATTCTTTCACTGGTGGGTTTTGATCAGCGGTGGGCTGGTAACAACCACCTCTCCTGAAAAAACAGTGTGCATGCCGAAGCTTAGAGTGATGTAGAGTACAAAATTTACAAATAACAATAAAATTATACCATTTCATTGATTTTGCCAAACTCTTGTATCTATAGTCCATCTCTGATTGCAAGTCAACTAAGATCTGGCCCACGGAGTCGCACCCCAACCACGGGGACAGTTCCAACGTGAATGTTGGCTGATACCTTCATTTCCATTTGGGAGGAAGATGAAAGTAAAACGATGAAGAGCTATGTTGGTGCTTTACTCATCATTCAATGAGCAACTTCTGCTTAATTGAAATTAATTAACACTGGGAGGACATTTCCCCAGTGTAGTGGGTGCAACACAAGATACTTTTAAGTTCAATATGTATTATTAACACTTTCTCCATCTTGTTCTTAAGGCTAGACGATCAACCGAAGCAACCCCTGATTTGTAGCATCTGCCAATTTCCATAGTGTAAATACTCTCGCCATGGCTGCATTCAAGCTACCAAGGTGAAGTCACTGAACGTGGGGTTGGAAGAGATGTGCAGACACACTGCTATGTATTACTTCCACCATTCAGATACAATAGACTATGTAACCTTAAGAGCATAAATAATAGCAAAATGTATAAAATAACTAGAAGCAATGAGTACTGAGTACTTATTACCTTTGCTTTTAAATTAATCAATTTGAGCATAAGATTATATGATTTAATTTTAAATATATCTTATGTAACATTTATGTAATCTAAGTATCTTTTTAAAATGAAAAAAATATTATTAAAAATTATTATTAAAAAAAAGACAAAATGAGGAAATGTATCAAATAATGATCAGACATGAGTGTTTTTATTAGGCATAAAGAAGAATTTCCTGTAAATGAGGGGATTCCTCACTGCATTAGATTGCATTTCCCTAAAATAGCCACAAAAAATCTCTTCCATTCCCAAATGCTTTTCTAGAACTCTGCCACTTCCCATCATGGAGCTGATGTCCCCTCCCCTTGAACTGGGATGAGCTTGTGATTGACTGAAGCAAAAGCGTGTGGCAGAAGTGGCAAAATGTGACTTCCAAGGCCAGGTCACAAACAACAGTGCAGCTTCCTCCTTGTGGGCTGGAACACTCTATTTATTTACTTGTTTGGTTGTTGTTTTTTATTTTTTTTTTTTTATTTATTTTTTTTTTTTTTAGGAGGTGCCAGGGATTGAACCCAGAACCTCCTACATGGGAAGCAGGCACTCAAACCACTGAGCTACACCTGCTCCCTGGAACACTCACTTTTGATGGCTTCAGCTGCCACGTAAGCCGTCTGCCTGCCCTGAGACCTCCATATTGTGAGGAAGCCCAAGCTGGCCCATGAGAGATCAGCTGGACAGGCCCTGACCCACATGATGGGAGAGTTGCTGGTCAGTTCCCAGCTGCTCCCTGCTGCTCCAGCTCCAGCCACCCTCTGACTGCCCCTGCGCAAGAGCCCCCACGTGTGCGATCTTCCCAGAGCCGTGGAGATGCCAAAAGCCTAAAGAACCCTGAGGAAGACTTCAATGAGGACTTAAAGTCAGGAAGCCGTTACTGGAAACTGGAGGGAAGGGGATCTTGTGATGTGGTGGCGGAAAGTTTGTCACCTATAGCAATATGGAAAAGAGAAATGGGCCTACTGATCTCAAGCATGTAGCAGAATATTGAAAGTGCCAGCTGGCTGCTTCTTGCCAACTATGACAAATGCAAGAGGAGAGGGAAGAACTAAAGAATAAGCCATAAAATACGGAGGGGCCGGGACTTGCTGGGCTCTAAAACAAAACTCTTTCTCTCTAGACGGCAAAAAATTCTCAAATTGAGAGGGGACCTCAGATGTTTATTACTTGATTGCAAGACTTACTATAAAGTTAAAGTAATCAAGACAGTGTGGTATTGGTGTAAGGATAGACACTTAGATCAATGGAACAGAATAGAGAGTCCAGAAATAGACTCGCTCATATATGGGTCAATTGATTTTCAACAAAGGTGCAAAGGCAATTCAAGGGAGAAAGGATAGTCTTTTCAACAAACAGTACTAGAACAATTGGACATCCATATGCAAAAAAAAAAAAAAAAAAAAAAAAAATTGGCTCATACCTAGCGCTATATACAAAAATTAATTTGTAATGGTTCTTATACCTAAATGTAAAGTCTAAAACTATAAAACTTCTAGATGACATAGGAGAAAATCTTTGTAATGTGAGTTAGGCAAAGATTTCTTATGTAGGACACAAAAACAAAAATCATAAAAAACAAAATTGATAAAATGGACTTAATACAAATTTAAAATTTCTTCTCTTCAAAAGACACTGTTAAGAAAATGAAAAGACAAGAAATTACATTCTGGGAGAAAATGCAAAACATGTATCTGGATATATTCTGGTATCCAGAATATATATATACATATACATATACACACATGCACAAACACACTCACATTCTGAAAACTTAAAAACTCAATTTTATTATAAAACAAGCAACCCAATTTAAAATGGGCAAAAAAAACTACCCACTCCACTGAATTACCTTTGCACCTTGGTAAAAAATCAGCTGTGCATTTATGTGAGGGTCTATTTCTGGACTCTATTCTCTTCCATTGATCTCTTTGCATATCTTTATGCCAATTCCACACTCTCTTGAATACTGTAGTTTTATAATAAGTCTGGAAATCAGAGTGTTAATTCCCCGACTTTCTCATTCTTTTTCAATGTCACTTTGGCTATTCTAGGTCCTTTGCATTTCCATATGAATTTTAGAATCAGATTGTCAATTTCTACAAAATAGTCTGCTGGGATTTTTGATCAGGATTGAATTAAATCTATAGCGCAATTTGGGGAGAATTGATGCCCAATATTGAGTCTTCCAACCTATGAACAGGTATACCTCTCCATTTATTTAGGTCTTCCTTAATTTCTCTCAGCAATGTTTTAGTTTTCAGTCTAAAAGTCTTACACATCTGTTGTCAGACTTACCCTTACGTTTTGTTTCTAAATTTAAATTTCCTATTGTTTATTGTCTGCATATGGAAATACACTTGATTTTTGTATAATGATCTTGTATACTGAAACCTTGAAAAACTCACTTACTAGTTCTAGTAGCTTTTTTTGTAGATTCATCTGATTTTCTACATAGATGATCATGTGATCTGCAAAAAAAAAAAAAAAAAAAAAAAAAAAGAGGCAGTTTTACCTCTTCATTTCCAATCTTAAGGCCTTTTATTTCTTTTCCTTGCCTTATTGAACCGGCTATCACCTCTAGTACAATGCCAAACAGAAATGATGAGAGCAGACATCCTGCCCCTCATCCCAAATACAAAAATCACTCCAACTGGTTCACAATTTTAAAATCTAAAACTATAAAAAACCAAAATTTTGTGAACTTTGTTAAGCAAAGATTTCATAGGTACAACATCAAAAGCACGAGTCATAAAAAAATTGGTAAATTGGATTTTGAAATATACTGTTAAGGAAGTGAAAGCACAAGCTATATAGAATGGGAGCAAATATTTGCAAATCACATATCTGATAAAGAACTTGTATCCACAATAAATAAAGAACACTCAAAACTCAAAAATAAGAAAATAAATGGCCCAATTTTTAAAATGGCAAAAGATTGAAATAAAACACTTCACCAAAGAAGATACATAGATGGAGGCACGCAGCATCACTAGTCATTAAGGAAACACAATTAAAACCGCAGTGTAATACCAGTACTCAACTATTAGAAAGGCTAAAATTAAAAAGACCAGCCATTTAAAAGGTGAAGGAACTGGAGTTTTCACACATTACTGATGGGAAGGCAAAATGGTATGACCACTTTGGAAAACTGTTTGGCAGTTTCTTAAAAAGTTAGACATATACCTGCTGTATGATCCAGCCATTCTGCTCCTTGGTATTTACCCGAGAGAAAAGAAAGCTGTGGTTGGCCGAACAATTCCCCCCACAGAGATGTCCACACCCCAGTCCTTGGAACCTGTGACTGAGGCACCAAAAGGCAAGAGAAACCTTGCAGCTGTGATTAAGAATCTTGAGATGGGGAGATGAGCATGGATTAGCCAGGTGGGCCCCAAATGCAATCACAAAGGTCCTACCAGTGTCAGAATGATGTCGAGCCACGCTCGACCATCCACTGATGACTTTGAAGGTGGAGAGAGGGGCCATGAGCCAAAGAACACAGGCAGCCTCTGGAAGGTGGAAAAAGCAGGGCAACGGATTCTCCCCTAGAGCCCCAGAAGGAAGGTAGCCCTGCCGACACCTTGACTGTAGCCCACTGAAATCCATTCCGGGCTTCTGACCCGCAGAACTGTGAAAGAATAAATGTGTAGAGTTTTAGGCTCCTCAGCGTGTGGTCATTTGTCACAGATGCTGTAGGAAACTAATCCAAAAGCATATGTCTTCACAAAGACTTGTGCCCCAATGTGCATGGTATCTCTACTTGTCCCAGCTGAATATCCATCCACAGGTGAGCGCGCAAACAAATTGTGGCCTATCCACGCGATGGACCCCTACTCAGCCTTACAGGGCATTCTGGAAAAAGCAAAACTGTAGGGACAGAGAATGAAAGAGGGGCTGCCAGGGGCCTGGGGTGGGTGATTGAATTGACTACAAAGGCGTTCAAGGGAGCTTTTGGGGTTGATAGAAATGTTCTACACTTAATTGTAGTGGTAGTTAGTACAATAGGATGCCTTTGTTCTAACTCGTAGAAATGTATCCCTAAAAAAAGAGTGAATTTTACTGTATGCAAATTATACCTCAATAAATTTGACTTAAAAAAAAGAAATGAGAGATGAAAAAAAAAAAAAAAAGGAAGAAAGGAAAGAAGGACACAAGGAAGCAGGGAAGGAAGGAAAGGATGAGAGCCTCAGACCAAAAATCAAATCCACACGGAACTATGAGATCCTTTGCTAAGGCCCCAGAAAGAGTAAGGCAGTGCCATATAGCCCCTTTCAGGCAGACAAAAGCCCCTCCGAGGGTCTAAAGGCCATGCCTCACAGAGCCTTCCCATTAAACAGTGACGCTTCTAAGACTCTAGAGGTTTTGTTCCATAGTAGCCTCGATGGGAGAAGGGCTTATCTCAGACTTGTGATTGTGGCATTTGTCTAATGGTGTGAATCTCAATTAAGTGCACAAAAAAAAAAAAAAAAAACCCACAAAGTTTTTGTTTTTTGTTTTTTTTTAGGTGGTACCTGGGATCGAACCTGGGACCTTGTCCATGGGAAGCAGGCACTCAACCACTTGCGCTACATCTGCTACCCCTCAAAGTTTTTAATAGAATTGTTTTGGTGGAAGTAGCTCTAGCTTGGATTAAAAGGCACAGAAAGATTACGAAATGAAATGAGGCTCTGGGGTCCCCAAACTTCTATGGGTAGGAAGCAGGCTGAGAAAATTACTCAATTGAAAATATGGACCAGAAATAAAAATGAGAGATAACTTTTTGCTTATCCGATGGACAAATATTTAAAAGACTGACAATACCCCGTTTTTGTGAGGGTGTGGGCCAATATCACATACAGCTGGTGAGTGTGCAAGTTAGCAACTGTCTGGAAGGCAGTTTGGTTCTGTGCAGCAAACCTTTTTTTTAATATATATATATATATTTTTTTAACTTTATTTTGTACATAATTGAAAACATAAGCAATAAAAAACTAAAAAGTAAACACAGATGAATAAATATATACATTTCTCAATTAAATGTAATGGATACATGTAAATTTTTTTGTTGTTTTGTTTTTTGTTTGTTTTTTTGCTTTTTTGTGTGTGTGAATCAAACAATATATTACACAATATATTTGGTTCATAGTAATGCATTCATACAGTATTTGTCCTTTTGTGTCTGGCTCAGCAAACCTTTTTAAAAAGTGCCGTGACGCTCTGATGCCAGTGCCAGCCTTTGGTAACCAGAGCACAAGCCACCTCTCTGCTCACTCAGAATTGTTTCTGCACCAGCCATGGCCGCCTTCGTGGAACTCTTTGACTTTTCCCCAGGCAAAGTCAAAGAGGCCGTGGAGGTGGCCATTGACATGGGATGTGGCCCCGTGGCCTAGGCCGACAAGGACGAGCACGAGGTTGGAGAAGCCACCCGGTAGAAGATCCACGGGAAGGCTGTTAAGCGGGAGGAGCTCTCGTTGTTAGCAAGCTATGGCTCACCTTCTTTGAGAAACCCCTCCTGAAGGACGCCTGCCAGAAGGCCCCGAGGACCTGAGACGGGACTATCTGGACATCCGTCTTATTCACTTTCCCCAAGGATTACAGCATGGGAAGGACTGGTTCCCTAAAGATGGTAAAGGCAACATTCTCCCCAGTAAAACGACTTTCTTGGATACCTGCATGGAGGAGCCGGTGGGTGAGGGGCCTGTGAGAGCCACGAGATTCTCCAACTCCAGCCACTTCCAGATGGAAAGGCTCGGAACACTCCCGGACTGAAACATATTCCGGTGACTAACCAGGTCGAGTGTGACCCATACCTCATGCAGGAGAAACTGATCCAGGTCTACCATTCCAAGGGCATCATAATCACTGCCCAAGCCCCCTGGGTTCTCCAGATAGACCTTGAGCCAAGCTGGAAAGCCCTTCACTACCGGATGATCCTAAGACTAAGGAGATTGCTGCAAAACACATGCCAAAAAATCACAGCCTGGGTTCTGATCCGGTTCCACATCCAGAGGAATGTGGCCATGATCCCCAAGTCGGTGACACCTCAACGCATTGCTGAGAACTTTCAGTTCTTTGACTTTAAATTGAATGATGGAGAGATGGTGACCATACTCAGCTTCGACAGAAACTGGAGGGCTGCTCATCTCACACTTCTTTGTTTCTTCCTTTGGTTCCTCCTTCCTGACCTAGCTCTACAGGTCAAGCTTTGTGCTAGGCACACAGAGGATGCAGAGAGGAGCCTTTTGAAAGCTGACTGCACTCCTGGCCCTGCTCAGTGTGGCTCTGCCCTCAAGGAAGCCACAAACTAGACCACAGAGATGTTCGATGTATCATTGTTTACAATGGCAAAACAACCCAGCTGTCTATCCATGGGGGATCGAATAAGTAACTCGTATAACTTCTACACAGTGAAAATCTCTGCAGCCGTTTAACAGAACAGGGCAGACCCATGAGCCCCTGCAGGGAACAATCTCTTAGATAAATTGTTAAGTGAAGAAAGCGAGGTAGAGAAAACATGGTTTATATGAGCGCATTTGGATTTTAAGTATATGCACGTGTAGGTATGTTTGCACATCCATCCATTCAACAGCATTCATAAATGTGCCAGATGCTGGCCAGCAGTGAACAAGACAAAATGCCTGCCCACTCGGAGCTTCCAGTCTAATAGGGCAGACAGAAAATAAGAAAGCAAATAAAACAAGGTCAATTCAGATGGCAATAAGGGCTATGAAGAAAGTAAAGCAAGGTGATATGATAGAGAGTGAGAGAAGGTCTTCTTTATGCTGGGTGATCAGAGGAGGCCGCAGATAGCTAAGAGCTAACCATACGAAGAAGCCGGGGAAAGGGCTTCCAGGAGCAAGAACAGCTGGTGCAAAGGCCCTGGGGCCGGGATGAGCTTGGCATATTTGGGGAACAGCAAGAAGGCCAACATGGCTGGAGTAGAGTGAGCACAGGGGAGGGTTGTGGCAATAAAGTCAGAAATGGAAGCAGGAGCTGGGCCACGCCTGAAAACAACTGCACAAGCTTGGTCATGGCAACTTTTGGGAAGATATAGACTTTCCTTTCTACTT
The DNA here is from genome assembly GCA_026826555.1 of Tolypeutes matacus. Taxonomy (NCBI): domain Eukaryota; kingdom Metazoa; phylum Chordata; class Mammalia; order Cingulata; family Chlamyphoridae; genus Tolypeutes; species Tolypeutes matacus. The sequence goes on along the minus strand of JAKSZT010054518.1, from coordinate 8,039,911 downwards.
TGCATACTTCTCTTGGGTTTTTATACTTATGACAGGCAAGTATTGCTTTTGTGAGGAAAATTAAGATAAAAAGCATGCCTGATATAGAAAAAATTAATATAGAAATGTATAAGGAAGAAAGTTAAGATTAAAAACAATTACCCATACAGCCTGCCCTGGAGACAAGCCCTGTACACGGGGTGGGGTGGGGGGAGGGCAGGGTGTCTCTGTTTCTCTTCAGAAAAGGCCATTTTGCACCTGGGAGCATGTCCTTGGGCCACTGTGGGGCACAGCTGAAGCTCCCCCAAAGGCCCTCTAGAGAACCCCCAGCCGCACACACAAAAGCTTTAAACGTGGGCACAACCGTCAGCTCAGCATTTCCACATCTAGAAACGCATCCTAAGGAAGTTAGAGGACACTTGGATAGTGTCACAACTAAAAATGGTTTAGTGGTTTCCCCACCATTTATAATTGGGGAAAACAGAAAACAACCTAAATGCACATAAACGGGGCAATGGCTAAATGAAATATGGGCTTCTATACAACGGGACATTCTCCGGCTCTTACAATAATGGCGCGAGTCAATATTTTACTGACATGGAACGATCTTTTTGTTACATTGTTAAGCAAATAAGTGGTGATGAAACTGTATGTGTGGTAGGACCCCCGTTTTTGTAAAGCGATATATATACTTGTGTGTGTGTGTGATTATACGTGTGCATGCTTAAACACACACACACAAATATACACCAGCATGTTGCCAGTTGTTATTTCTGGGTAAAAGGATTACAAGTGATGTTTTTCTTTTTCAATATCTAATTTTCCTATAACACACGTATATTACTTTGCACTTTTTATAACTGAAAAATAAATAACATACCAGGCATGCCCAGTCCCGCCTCAGGACCTTTGCTCCACCTGGAATGTCCTTCCCAGGATATCCTCCACTTCCTTCACGACTCTGCTCAAATATCACCTTCTCCAGAAGCCTTTTCCTGACCACTCCATTTAAAATTGCTCCCCCACTCCTTCCTCGTCTTTCTCTGTCTCTGACTCGCTCTCTCTCCGTACCCTGCTCCAATGTACTCTTTTATTCCATAGAACCCATCTAATATATAATTTGCTCATTTATTGTGTTTATCATCTATGACCCCTCTCCCATCCCAGGCTTGGCAAAGTAGGAGCTCAATAAATATTTGCATAATGAATGAATGAATGAAATATAAACAAGCAAATGGTTTCCCTGTACAAAGACTTTATTCCGTCCTCACCCTTCTGATTTGCAGAAGAAGCGGCACGAATGAGATGGGTCTGGCAGTCCTGGCGAGGGACAGGTGGGAGCAAAGATGTCCCTCTCCCTTTCCAGGTTTCTGCTCATTTCATTTGCCAGCAAGAAGACCCAACTGTGCTGAGCCCTAAAGTAGCACCGCCCCCTTCTGGAAAGATTGAAGAACTGCAGTGCAGAAGCTGTCCCTGATAGTTAAAAAAAAAAAAATTAAACCTGGGAATTTGAAAAGGGACAGGGAAGTGGGGGGCCCATTTTTCCTCTGGGCAGGCAGTTGGGCGAGGATCCGAGAAGGTGGAAGAGAAACCGAGAAGGAAATGGGGTGACTGATGCAGGGGGCGTCCGTCGCTGGCGATGGATGGATTTCTCCTGTTGAGAAATTTGGCCGACACTGACCTTTACAAGAATCAGCTGCAACTCAAGTTCAACTCCCCAGGGATCTTTTCTGAAATGGGGTCAGCTTAAGTCCAGGGTGTTTCTTGGGTTTTGTGTTTAGCATGGATTCTTTTATCCAACCTGCCACAAAGAATCAGGATTTCAAACCCAGGTTTTAACCCAGACTTTAAAATGAATGTGTAGCTCAGCTACGAAGGGAAAACTGTATGGCTAGGTCAAGTCTGTTCACTGAATGGGCATTTTTATTGTGTGCCAGGCATGATTCCAGGAGCTGGGGATACGGCAGTGAAGAGACGAAAGTCTCAGCCCTTGTGGACTAATATTCTAGTGGTACAGACAGATGCTTAAAATATAAAAACCAAATGTATACAATTATGTAAAAATTAATGTAAAATGTAAAAACAAGGTGTTAGGAAAACAAATAGCCAGGGTAGACTTCAGTGTGGGGAGGTCATGATATTTCAGCTGAATTCTTCTCCCAGTAGCCAGGGGCAATCTGAGGAGAGGAAGGGATAGCAAGAGAGAAGCTGGAAATTTCCAGGCTTTCAGCAAATATCTCTTCCAAGAGATGGGAGTGGATGTGGCTCAAGTGGTTAGTGCCTGCTTCCCACATACGAGGTCTGGGTTTGATCCCTGGTACCTCCTAAAAACAAAAACAAACAAATGAAAAAAAAGCGAGAAAACCAACTCTCACTGCGGAGTGGATGTAGCTTGGTGGTTGAGTGCCTGCAGCTTGGTGGTTGAGTGCCTGCTTCCTATGTATGAGGTCCTGGGTTCAATCCCTGGTACCTCCCAAGAGAGGAGTAATCTGTTCATTTTGGTAGACATGCTCTGTGGGAAGCAATACAGCACAGTGGTCTAGGATCAGAGCTCTGGGTTCAAATCTTGACTGTGCCACCTTCCTCAGTTTCCTCCTCCTTTGCCCCATAAAGTTATTATAGGGATTGAATGAGATAATGAGTTAGTACAGTGCCTGGCAAGTAGCAAGTACTAAATAAACATTCATTGTTATTACTAAAGGCTCTGAGAAGTTCTGCAACTGAGGAATCTCTTTAGCTTTACTCGCTCTTTGGCTATAGAAACATTTTGTTGCCGAACATTTTGTGTTTCACTCTATATTTGGCGGACATTCTACTCCAGCCCCTGGGGCTTGGGAGGTTGAGCAGACCCTATTCTCTGCCCACTCCAAACCCATTTGCCACCTTTCTCCTTGCTAACAACTCTGATTATGTTTACAATTTGGTGAAAGAACTTTTGATCTCAAAGAAAGCCGGCCAGGCTTGGGCTAGAGGTGGGCAAAGTGATCTTGTTCTGGCCAACAAAAGGTACTAGAAAGTCTCCTGGGTCCCTCTGAGAAAGTAATTGTCCTCCCTGATAAGAAGGAGGCATGTGAGTAAAGAAACACTTTCTCCCACTGCCACCGCCCTGCCCCCGCTGTGGACGTGGAGGCCTGGCGTGATCCCTGGCTCTGAGGCTGCCATCTTGGGAACATGAGGCAAAAACCAACAGGATCGCAAACACAACACCAGGATCCCTGATCACATCGAGCTGCGGAACAACCCTGGAATTGCTGGTTCCCAAAGTCCTTGTTAGGAGAGAAAAATACACCCCCCCCCACCAGTTCAAACCGGTGCTAGTGCTAGTGGTTTTCTGCTACCTGCAGCCAAAGCATTCCTCATGGACCCAGGGCTCTCGGCTGCTGTTCAGAGCTGAGCTTGGCCTGTTGCCTCCATGTGTATTAACATTCCCTCATTCACCTTGGGGACCGCGACCAGGCATGGCCCTGGGCAGCACCGCACCCTACCCTGGACCTTCCCCTTGTGAACCATGACTCACTTAGGAGGCCCTTGCTGGCCTCACACCTTCATTCCAAAGCAAATTCCATGGTCTGTCCCTCTTTGTCTTTTTCAGCTCCCCTGTCTATTTTTGTCCTCTGTGAAATGCCCTGGCCTGTGACCAGGATATGGAAGTATTAGTACAACCACCCTCCCCCCTTAATCCCTAAGGCTCCTCTTCCCTTGTCCATAGCCACCCAGGAGAACGGGGCCAACTTGGCTTTTTCTGTCGAGCTTTTCCTGGAGAAGTGGAACTGCTCCATTGTCAGCCCTACCCCGCCCCCCAAATTCCCTCCTGTTCTCTTTACCATGCAGGGCCCTGGGGCTTGCTTTCTGTCTCAGGTTTCGGAGGACATCTACAAAGCAAACACATGGCATGCAGGCTGCCACTCCCCTATCCAGCACCTGTGACAGACATTGATAATCAATCCCAGAACTCCTTCTTAAGGAGCCAGGATGACTGCTATAGGCTGAATTGTGTGTCCCCCCCCCCAAAAAAAAAAGATACAATGCAGTCCTAATCTCTAATACCTTGGAATGTGACCTTATTTGAAAATAGTCATTGTAGATGGAATTC
>JAKSZT010054518.1:7968772-8035829 GCA_026826555.1 Tolypeutes matacus | reverse complement strand
AGCCTCCAGAATAGTGAGAGAACACATTTTCTGTGGTGTTAAGCCCCCTGGTTTGTGGTCTGTCACCCTGAGGCTCCCTCAGTCAGCCACGCCTGCCCAGAATGGTCCCCGACCAGAGGGGGCCCAGCTGGCCTGGAGTTTGAGCAGGCCTCTCCCACACTGCCTCCTGCACCCAGCCCACAGCCGTCATCAGCCCCTGCTGAATTCAGTTCCAAGAACAAGCCTACATTACAGAATTAGAGAAGGCAATTACGAAATTCATCTGGAAGGGTAAGTGCACCCGAATAGCCAAAAGTATTCTAAAAAAGAAGAGCAATGTGGGAGGAATTTCACTGCCTGACCTTGAAACATATTACAAAGTTACAGTGGTCAAAACAGCATGGTACTGGCATAAAGATAGACATATCGATCAGTGGAATAGAATTGAGAATCCAGAAATATACCCTCACCTATACAGTCAACTGGTTTTTGACAAACCTACCAAGCCCACGCTAATGGGAAAAACCAGTCTCTTCAACAAATGGTGTTGGGAGAACTGGATATCTATAACCAAAAGAATGAAAGAGGACCCCTATCTCACCCCCTATACAAGAATCAACTCAAAATGGATCAAAGATCTAAATATAAAAGCCAGGACCATAAAACTACTAGAAGAAAATGTAGGGAAACATCTTCAAGACCTCGTAGTAGGTGGTGGTTTCTTGGACCTCACACCCAAAGCACGTGCAACAAAAGAAAAAGTAGATAAATGGGACGTCCTCAAAATTAAACACTTTTGCACCTCACAGGACTTTGTCAGAAGGGTGAAAAGGCAGCCGACTCAATGGGAAAAAATATTTGGAAATCACATATCTGATAAGCGTTTAATATCCAGGATATATAAAGAGATGTTATAGCTCAACAATAAAAAGACAAATGACCCAATTAAAACATGGGCCAAAGACTTGAATAGACATTTCTCCGAAGAAGAAATACAAATGGCAAAAAAACACACAAAGAAATGCTCAACATCACTCAGGATTAGGGAAATGCAAATCAAAACTACAATGATATCTCATTTCACACCTATAAGAATGGCCACTATTAAAAAGACAGAGAACTACAAGTGTTGGAGAGGATGTGGAGAGATAGGAACACTTCTTCACTGTTGGTGGGAATGCAGGATGGTACAACCACTATGGAGGACTGTTTGGCAGTTCCTAAAGAAGTTGAATATAGACTTGCCACATGACCCTGCAATACCACTACTGGGTATATACCCAGAAGAACTGAGAGCAGTGACACGAACAGACAACTGCACACCGATGTTCATAGCCACATTATTCATCATCGCCAAAAGTTGGAAACAACCCAGGTGTCCATCAACAGATGAATGGATAAACAAACTGTGGTCTATTCACACGATGGAATATTATGCAGCTGTAAGAAGAAATGAAGTCGTAAAGCTTATGGCAACATGGATGAACCTGGAGGACATTATGTTGAGTGAAGCAAACCAGACACAAAAGGACAAATACTGTATGAATGCGTTACTATGAACCAAATATATTGTGTAATATATTGTTTGATTCAAAAAAAAAAAATTATATGTATCCATTACATTTAATTGAGAAATGTATATATTTATTCATCTGTGTTTACTTTTTAGTTTTTAATTGTTTATATTTTCAATTATTAAATGTACAAAATAAAGTTAAAAAAAAAAAAAAAAAAAGAACAAGCCTACAGTGGTCCACCTACTACGTTCCAGGACTGAGGGCTAAAGTCAGGGGGATGAACCTGGCCCTGTCCTGGAAGATTCCTGAGGAAGAGACAGACTGACGAGACAATAAGGCAGAAGGCAGTGAAGGCTCCAAGAGAGGATTATTCAGTCATTGAACAAATGTTAGTTGAGTGCCTACTGTGGGCCAGGTGCAGGGAGAAGCAAAGGTGAGCAAGACGGGCATGGTCCCTGCCCAGCCGAGCTTACAGCCCCACCCGGGGGGGCAGATGCTCATCAAACAGCGAGACAAAGACCCCTCAAATGCAATTGTGCTAAGTGGCATGAAAGAGAAAGGAACAGCTGCTGTGAGAGCTTTGCCGAAGGGGTCAGAGAAGGACGACCAAAGTGAACCGGACCAGCGGTTCCCAATCGGAGGCAACTGAGAGACAAAGATGTCCCCGGGGGGGGGGGCGGGGTGCTACCGGCCCTAGTGGGTGGAGGCAGGGATGCAGCTCAGCACCCCACACTGCACAGGACGCCCCCCCACGGCCAAGAAGGATCCGGCCCAAGATGGCAGCAGTGCTGGGGTTGAGAAAGCCTGGGCTAGACAACGAGGGGAGGAGCGAGAGGTCCACACGCTTTATCCTAAGAGAACGGGCAGCCATTTAAGAAGCGAGGGCCGTGGGAGGAGGTGGCGACCGGCTGTTCCTTTTGGAAAGGTCCCTCTGGCTGTCATGTGGCAAGATCAGTCAGGGACACCAGCAAGGTAGACAGGTAGGGGGGCTTGGACCAGGGAGGCTGCTCGCCCTCTGAGCTGAGGGGAGACAGGACACGGGGCACGAATTCAAGGGAGGGGCTGTGGGTTTTGATGACCACTTTGGACTGGACATTCTCAATACTGACTTAAGACTGTATTGAGGGAAGCGGCTGTGGCTCAAGTGATTGGGCTCCCGTTTACCATAGGGGAGGCCCCGGGTTCGATTCCTGGGACCTCCTGGTGAAGGCAAACCGGCCTGTGCGGTGCAGTGAGCTGATGGCCCGCGTGGCACAGGGAGCTGGCGCAGCAAGATGACGCAACAAAGGGAGACAAGCAGACACAGAAAAACGCACAGCAAGTGGACACAGCGAGCACAAGCAGCAAAGGGGGGATAAATAAATAAATAAATAAATAAATAAATAAATAAATAAAATAAACCTTTAAAAAAAAAAAAGACTGTGTTGGGGACTAAATGACCTTCGGGCTGCTTTTTACCTAAGAGTGAGCAGAAAAGTCTCACCTGGCTATCCAAGGCGGGCATAAATTACCCCAGGGAACAGAAGGATGAAGACGCTGGAAGGCAGAAACCAGGCTCTGTGCTTCGCTCAGTGTTAGCTCATTCCAGCCTAGAGCACCCCAGGAAGTCAGTTCTAGCATCCAGCCCATTTCACAGATGAGAAAAGGGCGGGTCGGCGAGGAAAAGCGCCTTGCCCCCATCGCCCATGCGCAGCAGTAGAGGGGGCATGCTATGGCCGGGAGACCCGGCCAGGAAAGGCAGGGTGGTGGGTGGGCCTCTGCACCCCTGGCCGGCCCCCAACTCTCTTCTGGCAGGGAGCCCAAATCTCCCATCCCAGTAAGAGTCAGAGGCTCCCAAGCTGGGATCGTCGTGGCCCCCAGGGGACGTGTGGCCATGTCTGGGGACATTTTCGGTTGTCGCACCTGTGGGAGGAGGCGGCCTGGAGCGGGGTGGGGCCGCGGCCTGAGAAGTGAGGGTGCGAGCTGAAGGCCTGCTGAAAGGCCCTTCACCCGAGAACCTCGGGCCAGCTGACCGCGGGGCCGGAGCGCCGCCTTTAGATAGCTCCAGACCGGGGTGCCCTGGCGGGTCCGGCTGTCACGGGGCCACGTTCGTCTGCACAGGGGCTCTGACAGGCGGGCAGTGGAGAGGGGCCAGGGGCTGGGGGCCTGAGGAGGGGGAGGGGAGGAGGCGGGGGGGGGGGCTGGGGGCGCTAGGGCAGCAGCTGCTGCTGGAATCTGGGCCCAGGGAGGAACAATGGCCCGGAGCGCCAGGCATGCCACCGAGACAGCTGAACTCGCAGGCGGGGAGGGCCGTGGGAGGCGGGCATCTGAAGGGCACTGCTTAAAACAGGGGACTGTCTGGTGCCACTGTCCCCCACTCAGGCAAGGCAGATGACGGAGGGCTAAAAATACCAGGGAAGAAAACGCTGCCAAAGGGCTGTCCGGCTGCCTGGGGCTTGACCCGACCTGTGGGGTTCCTGGGGGTTGGCGAGAGCCGGGGCTGGGATCCCCAAGCCCCCAAACCAGAATGCCACGGTAAGAAAACGTGCGGGTGGTCTGACGATGTGGGTTCAAATCCCCACTCTGCCAAGCACTAGCAGTGGGGCCTTGGGTGGTCACTGCCCTTCTCTGAGCCTCAGTGTCCACAGCTGTAAAATGGGTCCAATGTTAGTACCTTTCTCATAGGGTTGTTGTGGGGATTAAAGAAGACTTAGCACAGGGCCTGCCTGGCACATAGGAAGCTCTGGATAAGTAGTGGCAACAGCTATTCGATTTCTTTGGCGACCTCAGTGTGGAGAGCTCCTGATGCAGGGGCTGGGTGGGGACCGTGGTGGGCAGGCTCGCTTTCCCCAGGCCTTCTGCCCACCCCCAAGATCCAGCATGAGCCTTGACACCACCTCCAGGACCCAGCACGTGCCCGCTCCAACTCAGCCGGCTCTTGCATGTCCTTCCTCCATCCAGAGGCCATCACTGAAGGCAGGAAGCAAGTCAACAAATGAAACTCATCCCACAAGGACTGCCAAGTATCTGCCCCCGAGATACTCTGTTCACTATTGTTCCCCCCATTTATCGAGTGAAGATCTGAGGTCTAGTGTGACCCACACAGTCCAGGAAGTGGAGGAGCTGACTTGGAATCCAGCTTTCAACCATTATGTTATTCTGGTAGGGTCAAGTGGTAAGAGATCTTAACTGTCCAGACAAGGAGGGGAGATTTTCCCCTTTCCCCCTGACACAGTTGGGAGCTATAGAGAGTTCTGGAGCATGTGTGGGTCCTTATTGAAGCTGGGTATGGGGAAAGGATTTGGGGTAGGGTATGTGAAGGACCGGGGTGGAGAGGCAAGAGAGGGGAGACCCAAAACCAATTGGGAGCTACTACCATAGACCAGAACCGGAGCAGGACTGGGAGGAATGGGATTTGGAAGGCATTTTAGAGGTAGAATAGATAGACTTTGTCACCAATGGGGCAAAATCGAAGATGGCTGAGAATTTGGGTCTTAGTGTCTAAGAGCACGGTGATGCCATCAACAGAAAAAGAGTTTGGGTGAAGAAGAGGAGAGAAAATGAATTTACATTTGAACATGTTATTTCTTTTCTCCTCATCTTGCTGGACATGGGTGCATTCTGGAATAATAGCTAACATTTATTGACTACTTACTATGTGCCCAGCAGTATTCTAGCACTTTACGAGTATTAACTCATTCAAACCTCACAACTACCCTTGAAGTAAGGACCATTATCATCCCCATTTCACAGATGAAGACACCAAGGTGCAGAGAGCTGATGTTACTTGCCCAAGTTGCACTCTGTGCACAGTGGGTGCCCCTTACTGGCCCTGTCCACTCAGGTCTGACTTTTGAGTTACCTGCTAGAGAAGTTGCCTTCCACAGTTGGCAGCTCTCTCTGACGCCTGGGGGCCCTGACACGGGGAGATAGGTGCTATCGCTTGGTGACAGAGCCCATCAGCCACCCAGCTTGGGGCTGGCAGGCCTGCTCTGCCTTTGTTCTGAGCCGGCTGACTTCACCACCCGCCTTGAGCGATCATTGCACCCCAAGGCGAGCGGACCAGTCGCCTCTAGTAGTAATTATAGTGAATCAGATAGCTCGGCCCTGTGCCCAGCTCCGCTCTAAATGTCTACTTGCTCCTATATTTTCTCTTTGAATCTACTGATATCAACATATGAATGCAGTTGATCTACTGCGTTCGAAAAGTACTTTTTTCAAAAAGTTTTATTTCGAAACCCCTGAAAGAAGGGTTTTCTTTTTCCCCCCTCCCAGTGTAGGGTTTAATGGGCCCTAAGGAGGAAAAAGTGCCCATGAAGGAAATGAATTTTAAAAGCTCCCAGCCAGGGCCGGATTAAACCTTTAAAACCCCTGAAGACTGACAAGATGCTGGCTCCCACTGCCTCATATTAAATGATAAAGAAAAATAATACTAAATTATAAAACCAGAGTAAGAATATCCTGCAGTGTTCTGCCTTCCCCCATGGTGACTATTTTGATCCTTTAAAAATATATAGCTAATCCTTTCCCAAAAAAGTCCATTGTTGTTTTTTTTCCCTGTTGTTGTCCTTGGCACCCCTGCCCAGCTGGTGCTGGAAGCACATCCTCAGGGTGCCAGCTGCACAATCTGCTCTGCCACCGGCCCTCGGCCAGTGAGGTGGGGGTTAGGGATGCCAGGAAAGGCCTCCAGGGCACACTGTGAAGTGGAAAAACCCAGGCAGCGACGTGTGTGTGTGTGTGTGTGTGTGTGTGGAGATGATACCAGTGATGTGGAAAAAGTGGATGTGTGTGCATGCAAGTGTGTGTGTGAGAGAGAGAGAGACAGAGAGAGCAGAAGGCTAGCTGCAGTGCTGCATCCTGGATAGATCCTGGGACAGGAAAAGGACATTAGTGCAAAAAAAACAGTGGAATCCGAGAGGCATCTGGAGCAGTGCATTAGCAACGTCCCAGGGGCGGTGCAAGATGCTAACTATGGGGGAATCTGGGTGGCGGCGTACGGGAACTCTGCAACTTTTTTGTAAATTCCAAAATCATGATAAAAAAATAAAGCCTGGAAGTAACGTCATGAAGTTCTAGGACAGCAAAACGAATCTAAGGTGCTGGAAGTTGCAAGGTGGCTACTTTGAGGGGGTGTTGGCTGAGAAGGGGCCCCCTGGGAACTGGAACGTCATCCTGCTCTGGGTGGCGATTACTCGGTGCATCCACAGGTAAAAACTCATCACGCTGGACACTTAAGAGGTGCCCGCTTTACTACAGGAATGTTATATCTCAATAAAAAGGCAAAGACTATAAAACACACTCTGAAAGGCTTCACACCAAACCATCGCGGCAAACCGCCGTTGCCTCTGGGGTGACTTTGGAAGCACTGGTAGGAAGGCAGGCGTTTTCCTCACTGTTTCTGTTACATTTTGAAATGCTTTGTTATAACATTGTATTCATTTGTGTATTATTAACTGTTTTTTGAAAATGTGATACACAGCAAAGGGCACAGATCATAAACGAGCAGCTCAGCGAGTCCTCGCACACGTGTGTCCTCGCACACGTGTGTAACCGGCACCCAGACCCCAGAACACCCCCCAATTACCGCTGCGTGTCTGGAATGCGGATTTATTTCGGTGGTCTGCTTTTTTGGTGGCTAGACCTGGCAGCTCCACTCGTAATGCTCCCTCACAGTCACTGTCCTGATTTCCCACAGCTAGATTCATTTTGCCTGTTCCTTCTTACGTCAATTTGAAATTAAATTAGTGTTTACGTTTTTAAAATGTCATAAGCAATTATCAGCAAAGCAGGAATCAGAGGTTTGCAGGACTCCAAAGGTTCCGATGCTCCCACCTACTCCCAGAAAACACCACCGATCCAGGCAAAGGCATCAGCTCCAAGTTCAGGTGGAGGCATTGCCTGAGGTGCCATGTGGCCAGGCTCCAAAAGCACAGTGGAAAGAGGATCGTTTCCCCTTCAAGGATTCACCACATTTTCCAAGCCTGGGCCATGAGTGGGAGTTCCCAGGTCTTACAGGCAAGCACCCCCAAATAATCATAGCATGTATGGAGCTCTCGCAACGTGCTATCTGATTTCACCCTCACGACAACTGTTATCTCCATTTTGCAGATGAGGGACCTGGGACTCAGGGAGAAGAAACCTGTCCAAGGTCATACAGCGGGCCTGGATTCAAACCTCGGTTTGTCCATTTCCAAAGCCCTCAGCTACCACTCCAGGCCCTCTCGAAGGGAAGCAGAAGCAAATACTCCTCCTGCCTTCCGTCTGGCAGATGACCAATACCTTCTCGGGCATAGGTAGGTATGCTCTTGGTCTCCTCGCTTCCAGTGTTGCAAAGGAGAAGTCTGATGCCAGTCTGAGTTTTCCCACTGGAACTATGTTTTTTCTGCCCACAAGTACGTCAGGTTTCCCTTAATCCTTGGAGTTTGTGGGCCTTTTTTTTTTTTTTTTTTTCTGGAAAGAGCAAAGCATTTTTCTAGTCAAACTGAACAGCTTTTTAAGTATCTAATATTTTTTTAACAATTTATTGATGTCATTCATACATGAACATACATAAACTATAAGTGTTCAGTAAACATTGTGAACTTACGAAACAAACATGCATAACATCATACAGGGCTCCCACACATCACTTCCCATCCCCAAACACCCTGCATTGTTATGAAACATTTATTAACAAATCATGAAAGAGCATTGTCAAAGTATTACTACTAACTATAGTCCGTATCGTCCTCCCCTATACATTTTTTTTAAAGGATTTATTTGTTTATTTATTTATTTACTTTTATCCATTTTTACCCCCTCCCCCATTTTTGCTGTTTCTGTGTCCATTTCCTGGGCAACTCTCTGTGTCTGTTTCCTGCCCTCTCTTCTCATCCTTTTCCTCTTGTCTTCACTGGGATTCGAGCCTCAGAACCTCCAATGTGGGAGAGAGGTGTCCTTCCGCCTGCACCACCTTAGTTCCTTTTTTTTCAGTGCGTCTCATCTTGGTTCTCCCTTGAGTAACTCTCCTGTTATGTCATCATCTTGCTACGTGGCTTGCGGGGCCTGGAGGCTCACCTGCTCATGCGGCCTGGTGGCCCATGCACATTCTATATTTTTCTTTCTTTATTTTTACCGGGAGGTCCCAGGGATCAAACCCAGGTCCCTCCATAAGGGAGACAGACGCCCATCCACCCGAGCCACATCCCTCCCCCTGCTCTATCTCTTAAGGTTGACCAAAGATACCTAGAGTTACAGTCATTTCCCATACAGGATGGTCATATAATAAATCAGGCTTAGGTTATCACCAGTGTTCTAAAAACCAGACCTCAGGAGAAAAACTAGGTCTGGGGACACATGGTGGTTTCTAATATAGCGACTGTTTAGCCTACCCTGATTATCACAGAATCAGGACAGCGAGCGTGTTCACATTGTGGGCCTTGCCAGGATGCACTTTGGGGTGCTTTATCCTTGTCCATCCAGCACAGAACCTGGGAGCTCTTCCAATCTACAGATTTTGTTCTTTCCTCGGTGGAAGAGTATTTTCTCATAGTACTTGTTTACTTTCAGCCCCTCCTTCTGGAATGTTTATTATTTGCATCTCTTCATTATTTCGCTGAGAGATATTTCCTACACATAATTTTCCAGGCCACTATTTGGAATGCAAAGAGGGGCCATCCTTTTCCCAATTCATCTACTTAAAATTTTCATTCAGAAATCAGGCCTTAAAGCTCCAGGAAGTCATTTTTGGAATTCACTTGACTCTCCCCTAAAGGTTTTTGTTTTCATTTGTGTTTGGTTTTATGGAGAAATCCAATACTTCAGCCTTAAAACATAATGAAGTCCTTCTATGAACTAGAACAAACGTACATCACTATTGCAAGTGGCAAGAATGTGGAGAAGCAGGGGGAAAATACAATTAATGTAACCTATGGACGAGAGTCAACAGCAATTCTGTAATATTCTTGCATCAAAGCCAAAGATGTACTGTGTTGTTAATAGGGGGGTATGGAAAAAATACACCAAATGTTCACTACAGACCATAATTAGTGGTAATAGTCTGATATTAGCTTAGAATTTGTAACAAATGTTCCACAATGTAGTGTGTTGGTGGAGGGCTGTATGAGAATTCCACACATTTGTAGGTTCACAACTTCTCCAATAAAAATATTAAAAAAATAAAAATAAAACAGTGAAGTGAATGCACTGCTACATTTTCAAAATAGAAGATCGCTGTTACCATATTAAAGTTGCACATATATTCCCACTTTCCTCAAATTTAAGCCTAATACACTTCTCTCACCCAAATGAAGCTTTACTGATGTACACCAGGCCTCTAGAACAGGGCCTTGCACGTAGTAGGACTCCAATAAGGATTTAAGTAGTTAATGTCCTTTAAATTCAGGGTCAAAATCATTTGCTTAAATGCAGTGTACAGCTTTAGGTATTGCTTACTTTTTTCCCCTTTCTACACACCTTCTTTACAGATTGTCAATGGGTAATTTTCAAGATTAGGGAAGCGGCTGTGGCTCAATCAGTAGGGCTCCCGTTTACCATATGGGATGCCCCGGGTTCGGTTCCCGGGGCCTCCTGGTGAAGGCAAGCCCGCCCGCACGGCGTGGTTAGCTGACCCAGCGAGCACAAGCAGCAAGGGGGGGATAAATGAATAAATAAAATAAAATCTTAAAAAAAAAAAAAAAAAAAAAAAAAAATTTTCAAGATTACCATTCAGTAAAACTGACCTTTTGTGGGGTGTACAGGTCTATGAATTTTAGCACACCTAAGGCTTATTGCTGTAACTAATATTATGCAACCGTGATCTGCCTCTGCCAGCCACTCTACTGCTCCAGGCTTGTGTTCTGATTAGGGCACGGCTAGGTTTGCACCCTGATTCTGGTTCTGCCCAGTGCTCCCCTCTCTGACTTCCAAGGCGCCTCGGGTGGGCAGTTATTTTTTGGAAGAGTGGGGCTCGGGTCTGGTTGCTGGAAACGTCTTGGCTGCAGGAGCTGAGCAGGCAGGGAAAAGGCAAGCAAGCTGGCTGCCCTCGGAAGCCCATGGGGAAGCGGCGTGGCCACCCGGGCCTCCAGCACTGAGCAGCTCCAGCCCCCCGCTCTGCTCCCCACCCCTGCTGCCCTGGTGCTGAAACATTACCCGAAGCCCCCCTGGAACCGGAGCCCAAGTCTTCCCAGCATCCTCCGCGCTCAGGGGCGCCTCGGGTGGGCCCCCAGTCCCTGCAGTCAGGCCTCCAGGCTCCCAGAACCCCCGGAAACCCATCATTTCACTCAATCTGTTCTCCAGATGAGGAAACCTGAGACCTTGAGTGCCCTGTTTGAAACCCCGCACCTCCTGCCATGGAACCCAATCTCCCCCACCACAAGTGCCCGGTTGAACAAAATGTGTCCTGGGAAGGCCCTGCATGGACACACTTAAACGCCCTCCCCGCTCCCCGCCCCTTCAGGGGCGCCTCACCAGGGGCTGCCCACCCCACCACACGTCCTTCACATCTGCTCTGGCTGCAGCAACCTCTTCACTTGGCCATTTATAGCTAATAACTGCTCGCACAAGGGCTTCGGCGAAAATCCATAGTGTGCCAGGGAAACATTTATCCTGGCGTTGGCAGAAGATCTTGGGCAGAAAAGCTCCTCTTGATCTGCGTGTGCATACGCATGCACGTGTGCATGACCGCCTGTGCATGTGCTATGTGCATGTGCACACAGGTGCGTGGATGTGTCAGCCGTGTGTGCTTGCCAATGCACGGGTGCCATGCATGGGTGCCGTGCAAGGCTGTGCACGTGTATGTGCATGTGTGTGCATGTTGTGTGTGTTCATGGAAGCGTGTGCCCAGGCACTCGTGTGTGCACACATGCAAAAATATACCTTTTGTTATTAAAGATTCTGTTAGGAGAGGCTCTTGGGTAATTCTGACCCACGTGTAACTAGGGAGGGAAAAGGAAACCCGTCTTTTTTCATCACAGCAATAAACGGCCCTTGGGTTTATGCTCCAAAATTTGAGATTAATTTCCACCTGAAAATGGAATTAATGACTGCCGTTTATAGAGGGGTTTGTCTGGGCCTCATCTCCTTTCACTCTCTGAAAAACCGAGTAAGCATGGTTTTCTTATATCGCTCCTATTTTACAAGCACAGAGCAGTGGCTTTGCCTACCAAGGTCACCCAGAGTCAGATTGTGCCTGACTTCTCAGCTGGAGGCCTAAATCCCTCCACACCACTGCCTCAAACAGTCTGATGTCGAAGGGAAGTTCCCTAGCAATTCCCATCAAAGGCGGAGAGGCCCACTTTATTTGTTTGTTCACCAGTTTAACACCTGGAGCCCAGGAATCTTTCCAATTTTCTCCAAAAACATCAGAGCAACTGAGCAGTATGTCAATTGCTTGGTTGCTAGGGTCTCCATCAGGGGTGGGAGTGGGGATTTGCCCTCCTAGGCCTTTTCTCCCAAATTGGTCTATCTCCAAGCAGCAGTCGGGGGGCTCTTTCAACAAAGGGTCTCCTGCTTAGAGCACCCTCTTCCTCCCTTTGCTCCTGAAATAAAATCCCTAGGCTGTACCACACAGCCTGCCCTAGCCGCCTTGTTGGTCCCATCTTGTGCCATCGGCCCCCCTGGTCACTCCTTGCCAAGTCACACAGGCACTTTTGTTCCTCAAAGACCCTGAATTCATCCTCCCTCAAAGCTTTTCTGTGCCCACTACCAGGAGTGCCCGATCCCAAGCTCTGCTCCGCCCCCCCCCCATCACAGCTCTCTACTTCATCCCTGCGTGGTATCCGCTGCTTCCAGAAATTATCTGGCTATTCCTTGGCTTACTTGATTTTGTCCACCTGGCCCTTGTCCATAAGCAAATGAAATGGGGACACGGATAGTAAGGGGGTCCCTGGCACATAGCAAGTGCTCGGCAAAGGAAAGTTATTTCTTCAGTCAGCCAACAGATGTTTGTTGAGCAGCTACTGCATGCCAGTCACGTGCTAGGTGCCAGGGAGACAGTGGTGAGGAAAACCAAAAAGACCCCTGACCTTGTGGAGCCGACCATCCATTGGCACTGGACAAAATAAAACTGTGAATGGCATGGTATATTAGGAGGTGATAAATGCCGTGAAGAAAAACAAAGCAGAGAAGGGAGATCGATCAGAGGGCAGGGCGTGAGGGGCTATTTTAACAGGGTGGTTGGTGCAGGGCCTCGCTGGAAAGATGGCATCGGAGCAAAGACCTGAAGGAGGTGAGGGAGGGAGCTGTGCAGATGTCTGGTGGAAAAGCATTCCCCACAGAGAGACCTGCAGGTGCAAAGGTCCTGGGGTGGGACCATCACTGATAACGTTAAATACAAACGTTCTCCTCTGCCTGCCGTTTTTTTTTTCCCCTCAAAAATTGACAAGCACAAGTGTGGCCGCACCAGCGCAGCAGGAAGCCTGCCCCATCTCTCCCCGTGACCCAGCCGCCGTCTCTTTAACCTTGAGTGCCTTTTGGGGTCTCACGTGTCACCCAGTGACAAGTGAGCTGCCGTTATTTCAGAAGAACGGCATGGGGGGGGGCCTTAGGTGGTGTCCGCCTCACCTATTACTGCCAAAAGTGGTCATGGGGTTATTTTTAAACCTGGGGAGGAGGTATTTATTGTTCGTGGGCCGAGGAGAGCTGGGCAGTGTGTAGAATCCTTCTGGGGGAGCAGTGCTGGGGCCACTCTGCCAACGTCCCCTCCACCATGGTGAGTAGCGAGGCGAGGGGCGCTGTGGGGTCGAGAGCCAAGGGGAGGGGGAGAAAGGTGCTTTCGGGACCCCAGACCCTTGTGGGAAGAGCACTGAGCTGCATGTGCACACGGGAAGCCCAATCGATGCCCCGATAGGCCACAAGTAACGGCAGCTCCCAGGGACTCGCAAAAACAAAAGAAGAGAGTTGGCTTTTTTATGGCTTGTCTACTGACCTCTCCAGGAATCAATAACTCCCAGGGCTTGCGAAATGGGATTGAACGCTTTTAAGGATCAAATTGTAATTCTTTTCTCTCGTTCAGGCAGCTGGGGAAAAGGCTCTTTTTGTGCCTACCTTTTGAACTTGCAAATTTAAAACCTTTTCCTGGTGTTGTTCAGTTGGGTGTGCCCAGCCCACCCCACCCCCAAAGCAGGCATCCCCTAAATCAGGGTCAATGGAGGAGAATGGCGAGGGCCATGAACTCTGAAGTCAGACTGCCCAAGTTCATCTCTGGCTGTTGACCTGGGGCAAGTGACCTAACCTCTCTGAGCCTCGGCTGCCTCCTCTGTAAAATGGGGACAAATTGTAATAACAGCATCTTGACAGAGCAGTCGTGATGATGAAATATTCTATGTAAAGTGCTTCAAACAGCATTGTTATATAAGTGTTTGCTATTATTATTTAAAGTCAGAAAGAAGTCGGGGCGGATAATGTCACCTGGCTCTTCCCTGCACTGTTTGTGTGGTGGCAAGGACAGAACATCCAGAGATCTCACTGCTGTTTGGATCAAGGGGAAGTTGGGGGGAAGCGGCTGTGGCTCAATCAGTGGGGCTCCCGTTTACCGAACCGAACTGGGGGCCTCCTGGTGAGGGCAGGCCCGCCCGCACGGTGTGGTTAGCTGACCCAGCGAGCACAAGCAGCAGGGGGGGGATAAATGAATAAATAAATAAAATCTTTAAAAAAAAAAAAAAAAAGGGGGAAGTTGGGCTGGGTAAGCGGTTGAGTTGTAAGGCCCTGGAGAAGTGTCCTTTCATCTCAGCATTCTTCACAGTTTAGTGAGCCTGACTTTTTCCTTTCCCCAACCAATTCTCCTTCTGTGCATTACTGAGCTTTTTGCAAAATGCACCGGAACAAAAGCACTGGCTCCTGCCCACTAGGCTGAGCCCTAAGTGCGGCCCCAACCCTGGAGACATATCTCCTCCTGGCTTAAGAAGGAGGGGCTGCAAGATCCACAACCTCTTAAGATCCACCAGAGGCGGGTGCTCTTGGGAAACTCATTTCGCAGTCTTTGTAGCCTTCCAGTGTCACCATGTGGAGGCACGAGTGCGGGCACGTACCCCCAGGTCAGAGAAGAGCAGCTGGGCCCTGAGGCTGGACTAACTCGCCCAGGCATGGGACTGACCTGGTTCTCTAATTCCTAGCCTCTCTTAATCCATGCTTCCTCTTTCCCCAGTCACCCAAGAAAGCCAAGAAGAGAGCAGAGGGCGCCAACTCCAACGTGTTCTCCATGTTTGAACAGACCCAAATCCAGGAATTTAAGGAGGTGGGTGCAGCTTTTTAGCTTATCCAGCTGGAGGGAAATTCTCACCTGGGAGAGAGAACATCCTCTCTTATACTCCCAGCAGGGACTTTTATCCTCCAAACAGCCCCTAATTTAGTCTGAATGTGTGTGTGAGCCATTTAAAGAAATTATTTTTAATAACTTTTACTGATTATAAAAGTAAAACACGTTCCTTATGGGAAATGTAGAAGAAAGTTCAGGAAAACACAAAGTAGAAGCGCAATTCTGCGATCTAGAGATAATCAGGTAACACCCTGGTATGTGTTCGTCAAGCTATTTTTTTTTAAATATATGTATATAATTAGTAAACAAAGTCACGATCTTTTATACACACAGATTAGAACCTGCTTTTTTTCCTTTGGCCGATTCAGCATCAACATTTTCTAGCATTTATTTAAGCCATCTTCTATGGTTGGATGTTACATTTGCTTATAATGTTTTCCAATGATAAACACATCTTTGCTTACATCTCTGATTATTTCCTTGAGGAAAATTCCTAAAAGTAGAACTATTGGATCCATAGGACATGACAAATTGCCCTCCAGAAATTCTATGCCAAGACCTGCTCCCAAGAGACCCAGAAGAAGAGGGGGCCATTTTCCCCACATCTCCACCAACACTGGGTACCAATATTTTAAGATTTGTCTTAAAGTCTGGGAGGGAAAACTAGCACCTCCTGGCTGTTGAGCGTTATACCTGCCCTGTTTGAAACCCTGTCACGTTTGATAGGAATGTGCCTTCTTAAGTAAAACTATATAGCGATAAGCCACTGCCTGCAGCCTGGAAGACCACACCCTGAATTAGGGGCTCACGCCGGTCCATCCACACTCCCACCCGGCCCTTCAGAGGAAAATGTGCTGCAGTTATGCCAGAAGAGGCCGCTGCGGCATAGATTAAAGGGAAACAATTCGGGGCTTCCAAACCAGACAGGAACACTTGTACCTTTTGTCTCGCTGACACTTGGATCACAGGGATGTCGTGTCCCATAGGCGAGGGAAAGAGGAATTCCTGGGATGGAATGTCATATCTGAACTTGAAATAGCCACCTTCCAGGCAGGAAGCCATGCCCACCCCTTCTCCCCCGCCCTGCCCCAGACCTCTGGAATGAGATCAGCTGCTGGCGGTGTGGAGGGGGGGTGCACAGACTTCCAGGAACCAGCTGCAGCAAAGAGCTCAAAACATGCACGGATGAGCTCTGATTTGTGAACGACCCTGGTATTTACAAAGCTCTTGGAGTCTCCCTAGGAGTTCCGTGGGAAAGAACACTGGCCCCATTTTACAGGTCACCCAGGCTTGGGAATGGGGTTCCCACATGGGACCCCATTTTTAACTTAAAAAAAAAAAAATAACAGCTTCATAGAGATATAATTCACATACTCTAAAACTCACCCTTTTAGATTGTGCAATTCAGTAGGTTCAGTAGTTCAAAAAACTTTGCAACCATCACCAAAATCTAATTTCAGAACATTTTCATCACCCCAAAAGAAATTCCGTACCTCTTAGCAGTCACTTCCCATTCCTTGTGTCAACCACTGATCTGCTTTCTGTCTCTATGGATTTGCCTATTCTGGACATTTCCCAGGAATGGAATCAGATGATATGTGCCCTCTTGGGCCTGGCTCCTTTCACTCCATATCACGTTTTCAAGGTCCCTCCATGGTGGAGCATGACTCAGAAATCATTCCTTTTTTTTTTTTTTTTTTTTTAAAGATTTTATTTATTTATTCATTTATCCCCCTCTTGCTGCTTGTGCTCGCTGGGTCAGCCAACCACGCCGTGCGGGCGGGCCCGCCCTCACCAGGAGGCCCCGGGAACCGAACCCGGGGCCTCCCATGTGGTAAACGGGAGCCCCACTGATTGAGCCACAGCCGCTTCCCAGAAATCATTCCTTTTAATTGCCAAATAAGATGCCACCGTACACACTGCGCCTTTTGTTCATCCAGCCGTCGTTGATGGGCATTTGGGGAGTTTCCAGGTGGGGGCTGTTCTGACTAGCGCTGCCATGAACTTCCACGTACGAGTTCTGTGTGGACGTAGGTCTTTCATCTTCCTAAGTCTGCGCGCGGAGGGGTGGAATTGCTGGGTCATGTGGTAACTCTAGGCTTAACACTTTGAGGAGCTGCGGGGCTATTGTAAATCTTTGGCCTCGACTGATCGTCCTGTGATGGTCCTTGGAGATCCCCAGTCCCCTCGCCCTCCCCAGGCCTCGGCCCAGCCCCTTAGGCGCCACCAGCGGCCTTGTCCAGGGCTGACGCCAAGCGCCTCCCTCTCGCAGGCCTTCACCATCATGGACCAGAACAGGGATGGCTTCATCGACAAGAACGACCTGAGGGACACCTTCGCGGCTCTGGGTAAGTCACCCCCTGCAGCCCTGAACATCCACGAAGGGCGGGGGAGGGCCCGTCAGGAAAGGCTCAAGAGCTTGTCCTTTAAAAACAGCTCCATCGCAGGGACCTTCGAGACAAATCTCAGAGGCTGGGAAGGGAGGGTTCAGGCTGTGTCTCCACGTCTCACTTTTCTTTTAACTTTTTTGTGTGTGGTTTTGAAGGCAATGCCAGTTTGCAATAGGAAACGTGGAAAATGCAGAAAAGTATAAAGGAGAAAAACAAGCATGACCCATAAGGTCATCTTCCACTGTTAACATTTCAGTCTTTCTTCTAAGCCTTCTCTAGACATTTCTGGTTGCGTGTGTATGTGTTTCTTTTTTTAAATAATTAGGATCATTCTATTTTGGACTCAGCTTTTTAATTTAACATCGTCTCAGGAGTGTGAGCATGAGTACGTGGAGATTTTTCAAGTATCCCTATCCAACCGGGCCTCTCTCACTCCCAACCCTAGAACTCAGGGCCGCCACGAACAGCTATGCAAGTTGTGCACTGCTCAGTTCTGCAGGGCATTAACATTTGTAGCCACTGTAGATTTTGAAATTTAAAACATGTGTCAAGAAGGGGCAGCTTTTTCTAATTTGCACTAAGAATCTGTATGGGCTAAAGCAGGTATACCCCAGGCTCCCATGCTGAGTTAGGCCAGTATAATTTGAAAAAGTTCCTCCAGGTGATTCTGGTCTATCCCTCCCGTCTTCACCTGGGAATTAATTTATAATATGAGCATTTCCCATATAATTAAAAATATTAAGTATCAGTATAAAATGTTCCAAGTTCTGAAGATGCCACCTTTTAAATAACTCCTCTTAGTCGCTAACCTTTCCCGGTTTTCTATTATAACACTGCCGCGAATCTCCGTTCATGGACCTTTGCCCTATCCATACCATGTCTGAGTACTCCCTAGTCCAAGTGGAATTACAAGGGCAAACGCCAGTAGCCTCACAGCCTTTTCTGCCCCAGCTCAGGATCCCTGAGTGTATGTTTCCTGCCCTAGGTCGTGTGAATGTGAAAAATGAAGAAATTGATGAAATGCTCAAGGAGGCTCCAGGTCCAATTAACTTTACTGTGTTCCTGACAATGTTTGGGGAGAAACTTAAAGGTAAGTTTGTTTTGTGTGTCGTTGGGTATGAATTTTTTTTTTTTTTTTTACCGGGAGGTACCGGGGATCGAACCCCGGTCTCTCCATATGGTAGACGGACGCCGAACCTCTTGAGCCACATCCGTTTCCCGTTGGGTATGAATTGAAGCGCTAGGAGAAAAGACCAGCATTGCCGGAATGTGGGTAGCTTTTAAGGAGGCAGAGATCGCACTGGAAAAACTAGCAGCTAACAGAGCTCCAGGGCTTACCCTCAGCCAAGCTTCATTCCAAGCACTTGACTTGCATTACCTCATTTAACAGCACCTAGGAAGTAGATTCCATTATTATCCCCTGTCTACAGATGAGGAAACTGAGGCTCGCAGATGGGAGGTCACTTGTCCGAGGTCACACAGCTGGCAAGTCCGGGGGCCAGGGTTTGACCCCAGGTCTTACTAAACCTACATCCATGTTTGCATTTAGGTTTGCTCAGAAATAACTAGATCCTCAGCTCTCTCCCCACTCCCCCACGGGCTGGCTCTGCCTTTCAAGTTCAGTGCTTGGAGGAAGGCAGGGTTTTCACCACAAGCTAAGCAACCTTGCTCTGGCCCTTCTGTTTTTGTGGAGATTAGGGATCTGCCTCTTGGGGTCCCCTGGATCCCCACCACCCACGGCACATTTGAAGCCTGTTTTCTGTTTCAGGGGCAGACCCCGAAGAGACTATTCTCAACGCGTTCAAGGTGTTTGATCCTGAAGGCAAAGGGGTGCTCAAGGCTGATTAGTAAGTGGGTTCTGTGCAAGAGAAGGTGGGGGTCCCTGCTCCCCCTACCCCAAACCCATACCAAGACCTGCTGCTCTCTCTCTCTGCAGCGTTAAGGAAATGCTGACCACCCAGGCGGAGAGGTTTTCCAAGGAGGAGGTAATGGGGTCCTTTGGGCACTCCCTGCACCCCAGCTCTGGGCTCACCCTTCAGGGGACTCAATCTCCCCCTCTTTCCTAAAACACCCCAGACCCCAACTGGGAGAGCCCTTATGTCATTTCATTCTCTCAACCACCCTATGAGGTAGGGACTAGTGTTATTTCATTTTATAAATGGAGAAACTGAGGTCCAGGGAAGTAAAGACACTGGCCAAAATGATAATGCTAATGGCAAAGGCTGGAGCCTAAATTCAAACCCAGGTCTGTTGGACTCCAGGTACCGTCTTCCTCAAGATGCTGGGAAACTTGGAGACCTGGTTGAGCATCGGTTTCCTGTTGGGATAAGGACAACACTCAGGGCTGCCACGTACTGGCAAGTAGTTGAGCACTGTACAATTATCAGCGATGCCGTTCTTGTAATACACATCCTAGATTGTGTATTTGATGCAATAGTTTCCAGCAGGTGAAACGGGCAGTAAAGTGTCTTTTTACAATTTAAAAAAATCACCTATAGGTGTCTGGAAGAAGGGGCACTTTTGCTAATTCACCAAAGGTGCCGTATGAGCAAGCAGTGGTCCTACCATCGTTATTACTGAATCTTAACAACTCTGTTTAAAGCAGCCCTTGGAGCCTCCCAGGCCCGTTTCCATCAAGTTCTACATTTTACTAAAAGTATTATCTATAAATTTCTGAAAAACTCAGGCATTAAAAGAGCCTCCCTTCACCTCCGACCAGCTGTGTGACTTTGGACACGCTCCTTCACCTCACGACGACAGTTTCCTCATCTGTAAAATGGGGATAATAATAGAACCTGCCTCATAGGACATGTGAGGATTAAATGAGTTAATATGTGTAAAGTGCTGACATGTGAGGAGGGCACTATAAATGTTAGCTATTATTAGCCAATTTTAAAAATAACTGGCCAATACTTTTAAATGGGGAAATTGCATTTTTTAAAAATTTAGGTTTCTGGTTTCCCTCGAAGGCTCTGACCTTCTTGCCCCTGTGGTCACGTTTGGCTGGCATGGAGCCATTGCAGCCCCCCTAAATGGATGGGGGTCTCCATTTGGCCACCTTTACTTCCCTGGACCTCAGTTTCTGCCTTGGTCACTTACCTACCTCATCCGGCCCCTCTGCACACCTGAGTCTGGGAGCCCTGCTTTACCCCTTGTCATGGGCTGCGTTGCCTGCAGGGCATTTATTCTAGAAGGTCCTGGGGGAGGAAGGCTGAGCAAGCAGGAGGGGGTACAGGGAGGTGTTGAGCCTCCAGCCAGTCCCCTGGGGAGCCCTGGAGCTAGAATGGCCCTCCCGAGAAGTCCCAAGTTGGGCCGCGAGGGCCAGGTCTTCCCAGCCCCTAGTGGAGCAGTTTTGGGCTTGGGTTGCCCCCCAGGGAAGGACGTGACCGTGAGCTAGGTGGCCCCCTGCAGCAGCTGGGCAACAAATCCTTGCTTGAAAAGGGATGAGGGCGGCCCATCTCGGTGCCCCCAGCGGCCCCTCCACCCTGCACCAGCTGGCCCACAGCCTTCCCTCCCCGTTGCCCTGCCATCACGCTCAGCGCGTCCTGCTGCTTGATTGCAGATTGACCAGATGTTCACCGCGTTCCCCCCTGACGTCACCGGCCACTTGGACTACAAGAACCTGGTACACATCATCACCCATGGGGAAGAGAAGGACTGAGGAGAGACACGCTCCCGACCCAGGGCTTGTCTGGGGGAGGCAGGAGGTGGGGGGTGGCCCCTGCCCTCATCACACTCTGCCCAGCAACGCCACCAACAGGCAGCTGCATGGCAACCTCGTGTTTCCACCTCCATCTTCTTGACAGCTTGAGTGACTTAAAGGTTCTAGTCCTACTTCCTGCAGATGGAAATCCATCCAGGGACTGTGTTCAAATAAACAAGAGCCTGCGTATTTGGTTATGATGTTTCTCTGACAGACAGGCATGCCTTGAGGGAGAGGCCCTTTACTAATTCACACGGAAGTAGCTTATCAGCTGGTGGTGGCACTGCTGTCATTGTTATTGAATCGTAATGACTCTTTATATAAAATAGTCCCTTGCAGCTTCTCAGGTCTGTTTCCATCAAGGACCACATTTTACTAGAATGTTAACTGGATGTCCACTGCCCTTTCTTCCAAAGAGCTCAAGCAGTAGAGAGGCTAGCTTCCATGGCGTCCTTTCCTTCGGGTTGTGGCCAGAATGCTCCTCCCACAGACCTGCTTAGACGGGCCCCAGGATAATTGGAAGGGAGGAGGCCCCATGTGCTTGCTGAGAATATGGCTCATCTGTCAAAAATCACATCTGTTCATCCTAAGAGATTCATTTCTAATTTCAGATAAAGTAGCAGCAGTCAATACTTCTCTCCCGGCAAACTGGGGGAGAGGTCCCAATTTCTGACCCAGACTCTTGCTTTGTGTGATCAAAGTCATTGTTGGAGCACTAGGGTCCATTTTGGATGCAAGAATCCAAGCACTTTAGTGGAGCTGGTTCCAGGAGCTCAAATGGTGCATCAGACCCCAAGGAGGCCTGTCCCCCTCTCCGCTTTCCCTCGTGTTATTCTGCTCTTGTGGCAAAATGGCCGCCAGTAGCCCTGGGCTCTTCTAGCGCCTCAGCGACCTTGGGGGAAGAGTGCATGTGCCCCCTACCGGCTCCGCGCCCAGAGCAGGCCTCCTGGATCTTTGTGGGCACATGACCCAACCCCCAGCCGCAGGCCATCACTGTGCACTGGCGGGTGCAGTGCTCTGGTTCCTGCCGAGGTGAAGACAGCCCCTGTCTCAACCTCCTGGCCCGAGAGCAGGAGGGCAGGTTCCCCAGAGGAAGCCCAAAATAGGTGTGTCAGCGCTCTAAGATTTCAAGAGAATCCAAGAACCCAAGGGGCAGCCTCGATAGGTTGGGAGTGCAGCGAGGGTTACAGCGGGCACTAGGAGGTCCAGGAGTAAGTGGGAGCCAGAGCAGGAGCAAGGCTTCAAGGTGAGAAAGTAACAGTGAGCCACCCAGGAGGAGCTAGAATTAGGTCAATACAGCCAACGAAGTCAGTCCCTGGCCGTCGGGGGCCCCTGGTGACCCACGTCACACAATGACCCCTGGTAATCCACACACTGCAACCACCCACGTCCCCCACCCTCCTCAGCCCCCCAGTCCCTGCAGAGGCACCTGGGCAGAGACCCTCCTCCCTGGGCCGCAGAGTGGAGGCAGGGCTGCGGGCCTGGCTCAGGGTGCTGATTAAAGGCAGAAGGGGGTTCGGGGCAGGACCCCCTCAATACAGCTCTGCAGTGACACGGCACACCTGGAAGAGCCACGCACAGGGACGAGGCAGACAGACACACAGACACACACAGAGACCCACAGAAACACAGGCACAGACACATGCACACAGGAGACACACTCAGCACACAGACACACAGGCACGTAGAAAAGATACCCACACACGGCACACAGACACACAGAGATACAGGCACATATCCACAGGGGCACAGGCCCTCAGAGACAGACACACGCACACACACCGCGCTCACGCTCACACATCAGGAGCCGACCCCCAAAACTCCTCTCAGCCCCTGGGTCAGGCTCCACCCAAGTCCTCCAGAGGCAGGTCTGGGCCTGAGTGGGGGTCCTTGGGGGAGAGGAAGTCCCACGCCTCCAGAGCTGCCTCCTGCCCACCCTCAGTGTCCCACCCCACGAGAGGCCCCTCTTCGTTTCTGAAGAAAATCCCACCCGACTCTAGATAGGAATGGCCAAATGCAATTCTATGTGTCTGGAAGACAAACAGACAGCAGACACAGAGACAAAAGGAGACAGAGAAAAGAGACAGAAAGAGAAAGGAAGACAAGAGGAGAGAAGGAAGAGGAATGCAGAGGCAGGTTGAGAAAAAAAGAGACAGAGGCAGTCAGGGGCAGAGGAGCATATAGCCGGTCAGAGAGGCAGAGAGGATGAAGCTAAGCAGTGAGCTGGCCATGTGCCTTCTGCTCTCAGGGTGCAGACCACAGGGAGATGGGGTGAAGGCCCGTACCTGCTGTTTCCCCTCTGCAGGCCCCGTTTCTTCTGCCTGTGAGCGTCTGCCACAGCCTGTTTGACTCTGGGGTCTGATGATCAGCACCTGACTTCACTGTGGCCCCTAAACTGTGCCCATTGCTGCTTCAAGGCCCTTTGACACCTTGGTGAGGGGTGACCTGTGCTGGTCTGTACTTCGAGGCCCAGTTCGGGGGTCTTTAGGGGCCCTGTTGACCTCATGCATTTCTTGCTCTAGCACCGATTTTTGAACTCGATGTTCATCCAAGATGGGATCTTGTGCTCACCCTGGCTTTTCCCCCCTAAGACTCTTAGTAAAGACCCTGAGGTTCCGGAACAAGACATTTATTCTCTCTAGTTATGGTACAAATGTGGCCCGTCCCCCTCAGATTAGTAACTTCTTCTTGGCCCTCAGCTCATCGCCCTTTTCAGGTAAACTTTCCACACGAGAATCTTTAACCCGAGACTCCCTCGCCTTGTAGTTATTGAGTACCAGCTGCCGAAGGCTGCTGTGGTCCAGGGGCTGGTCAACTGCACCGAAAACAATGACATGTGTGAGGAGCGCGGAGGGCTTCTTTACTGGCACGGAGAGTTCGGGTCGGCCAGTGACGGAGCAAGAAAAGTCCCAGACGTGGGGGAGATGGACAGAGAGGCGCTGCCCAGGGATGCCGACATGGGTTGAACTGAGTCCCCCAAAAAGATACCAGAGGTTCAAGTCCTAACCCTTGGTACCTGTGAATGAACCTTAATTTGGAAAGAGTGTCTTTGTGGATATTATCAAGTTAAGATGAGGTCAGACTGGACTAGGGTGAGCTCTAAATCCTCATGAGAAGAGGAGAGATGGGGAGGAGGCCATGTGAAGGCGGAGGCAGAGATTGAGGTGATGCCACAAGCCAGGGGATGCCTGGGGCCCCACAAGCTGAAAGAGTCAGGGGAGGACCCTCCCCTCGAGCTTTCAGAGGGAGCATGGCCAAACCAACACCTTGACTTCAGACTTAAGGCACCCAGAACTGTGAGAGAATAAATCCCTGGTGGTTTTTTTTTGTTTGTTTGTTTTTTTTTCCTGAGGTACTGGGGCCAGGGATTGAACCCAGGACCTTGTATGTGAGAAGCTGGCATTCAACCACTGAGCCACATCAGCTCCCCAAATCCCTGTTGTTTTAAGCCACCCAGCCTGTGGTACTTTCTCACATCAGCCCTAGGAAACTAATATACATGCCTAGACAATGTGTGTGTTTTTTTCCCAGACAGAATGTGAAGGTGACTTTAATTTACTACTGAGGGGGCAGCACTGCCATGTGTAGTTGCTCAGGGTGTGCACTGCACAGACACCTGACAGACAGAGCTGAATGGATGGGCTGAAATCCAGCCCCCACTTGGTTGCCAAACCATGTCTACCCAGAGAGGGAATCTTTTCCTAATTAATCTGCCCAGAGAGTGCCTCTTCTGATTCACTCACGCGGGCCATAGAATCTAATGGACTAGAACCCATTGCTTATCAACATTCTCTTGAACAGAAGTGAGGACTTGATCTGTAAGTTCTTGACCTTGGGAGCCTCCCCTTCAGGACCTTGAAGAGCCTAAGACAGTTTCAATCACCCCGGCTAATCAAGCAGCAGCAGTGTGGGGGTGCGTGTGTGTTGGGGTTCCCTTCCTCCATCTTTGGCATACTTGAAATGCTGCTCACCAAAAATAGAGAAGTGGGGGCAGCTTTAAAAAGCCTATTTCTTTTTTTTTGTTCTGATTACTGAAGTCATGCAAGGTCATTGTAAAAGAAAAGTTTAAACAATACAGAATTGTTTCACTTATAAATGAGAAGTTCTCTGCAAACCCCAACCCAGAAATAACCACTTGAGCAGTCGGCCATGCAGCCTCCTTGCTGTTCTGTGCAGAATCAGGCTACTTCCCTTCCTCCCTCCCTCCCTTCTTCCTCCTCCTTTTTGTCCTCCTCCTCCTCCTTCTTTCTCCATATATATACACACACATACTCACACCTACATGCGTGTATATGTATACACACACAGGCGTTTCAAAATATCAGGACGGCCTGTGGAGGGCCGTCCCGGGCATTGCAAGATATTTAGCACTCTCAGCCACGCACTAGATGCCACACCCTCCTGACAAGCTGTGACAACCAAAAATGTCTCCAGACATTGTCAGATGTCCCCTGAGGGGTAAATCACAACGGCTGAGAACAATTGAATTTGAATATGAATATATATGTCATGTAGATGTACGGTATGATTTTTTTTTAGGAGGTAGCAGAGATTGAACCCAGGACCTTGTACATGGGAAGCAGGTGCTCAAACCACTGAGCTATAACCCACTCCCTAGTATGAGTTTTTAAGGAAGCTGAAATTATAAAATACATGCTGTTGTGCAACTTACTGGTCCTTTTGTTTTGTTTGTCTTAACAATGTCAAGGACATCTTTCCACATCAGTTCATGTTCTTTTTGTTGGCTGCACAGTATTCCACTGTATGGCTGGATGAACTATAATTTATTTAACCAACCTCTAATGGGTGGGCATTTAAACTGTTTCCACTTTGGGGCTATGAGAAACAGGTGTGGTGAACATCCTACATGTATCTTTGATCCTTAAATAATTCCCACAAGCAGATTGCAGAGTTAATGAATATATCCATTTCTCAGGCCTTCAATATGTGTTGCCAAACTGTCCTCCAAAAGGTGGGGCGATTTTATTCCCACCTTCAGAGAGAAGGGCCAGTTTCCCCGGTGAGGGGAGTGTCCAAAAGCAAGGACAGAGGGTCAGAGTAAGGCATCTTGCTTCTGGCATGAACTCCCTCTTTAACCATGGGGAAGGGGCGCATGGATGGGGAGGAGCCAAGGATGGGGGTCACAGATGCAGAAGGGGTCAGATAAAGGGGATCAGGGATGGGGTAAGACTCAAGAGCATGGGGTGAGAGTGAGAGATGGGATCAGGGAATCTCATGTGCCTATAACCTGCCCATTTGTGAAATTTGGGTATTTTAAGGTTTATTTTAAATGGTCACAGGTAGTTATGATTTTAAAAAATACCCAGGATAATTAAACATCAGGATCTGTGGCTAGGTCACTACCTGCATCCTAGGGAGAGAAGTCTCCACCCATACCACATAAAGTATCCACAACCAAGATGGTACCCAAAGGAACTGATGAGCCAACGAACGCTTCCCAAGAGAAGGAAACCGAAGGTCAACACTGCAGGTCCCCTCGGGCCCCTGGAAACAGCATCCCCATCCCGGAAGGCACGTGCTTTTTGGGAACCCAGACCCGGCGACCTGTGTAGATGGGGAGAGAAAGAGAACTCACTGTCTTCCAAGCCGTCGCTCACGATGTCAGAGCTTATCACCGGGGGGACGACCTTGGAGGGTTCTGCGGGCTTGAGGAGGACCGAGCCGCCCCAGAAAGGGTTGACGAAGGGAGGTGGGATATCCGCCTCTGCCCCCTCCATGTCCAGGACCCGCCTGTAGGACTCTAACAGCAGGAGGTCGTTGGTCTTCTTCTCAATGACGGCTGCAGGGAAACAAGCAGACCAAGACGGCTGCCAAGGGGCCTGGCCCCGGGGCCTTCGGGGTGGGGCCCCTGCAGGCGAGGAGGGGCGGGGGGGTAGTGTACCCTACAGGGAGGAGGGCTTTCTCTTGGGTTATACCAGCCATTCGCAACAGGGGCAGTTTTTCACCAGAGGGGGTGGAAATTGATTCTTGAGAGGTAAAAAAAAAGTCTTTTTTTTAATGTATAAAGCACAGATATATATACAATATATAAATAAGTATGTAATATATCTCTGGCATTAAAGTTTCATGGGGTGGGGAAATTAGAAAAAGGAGTGTATAAAATGACTCCTTGGGGGTGGTGGTGATGGAAAGCAAGCTTGAGAGACACAGGGTTACACTGATAACTGGGAGAGGCGGCGGCCCGCTCCCCCCACGTGCTCCGCCTCGGGCCCTCAGGCCCTTGCTTTGGCAATTCCTCCTGTCTAGAATGCCTGTCCCTCGCTCCCCTGCCGGAAATAGCTCCTGTTGGTGCTGGAAGGCCCTGGTGGACTCACCACCTGCAGGAATATTTCCCCAACCTACCAGTTTGAGGGAGCTGCCCTCCACAGCCCCGTTCATTCATTCAGTCATTCCACAAATGATCGTTGCATTCCGACTATATGCCACGCACTGAGCTAAGGACACAGTGGAGGGAAAACTAAAGTGCAATAAAGATGCAGTCCTTGCCCTAATGAAGCTCATAAGAGTCACAGCATGTGTATGGGGGGATGGGCAGAGCGATGTGAAACACATGAACAGATAAACACAGGTGCCCTTTACTATCCAGACGCCCATTATATAAAGTCAATAACCACTGGATTTGGAGATATTTTTCCAATAAACTTCGCACTATCCAAACTGTTGCTATTTCACTCTCTGAAATTCAGGGACCAAAAATGTTTGCAATCTGAAACTTGTTATCAGATCCCAGGAACCTCATAGATTCAAGTAGTGCAACGTGTACACAGAGACAAATCAGGTGATTTTTAAGAAGAGGGCTGCCAAACAAGGGATAATGGTGGAGTGGGGGAACATCTTCAGTTGGTGAGGAGGAGGAGCTGGGCATAGGACAAGCCTTCCAGGAATAGCCCTTGCAAAGGCCCTGGGGTGGAAATGGGTTTGGGGGTTTGGGAGAACAGATAGAATAGTGCAGCTGAAGGTGGTGAGCAGGACAAGATGAAATGAGAAACGTGAATAGGGGCCAGGCTATGAGGAACTTGATAGGCTGTGTGCAGAAAAAAAGAAATTAACAGAGCGGGCCCATGTGCTATCCTCTGGAAGGACTGCTTACAAGGTGGGCCCTTGGCTGGCATCTAGAAAATTAGATGCGGAAGGTTCCTATCTTTAGCTGATAAAAGTGGCTCACTGTGCCTCAACTGTCTATACAAGCAATATTGTTTCTGCTGGACGGCTTTCTTTCTGAAAGTCTGGAATTTGAATACGTGTCAGGCAGAGGGTGCCTTGTGATCAATTCCCAATAAAAACCCTGCGCTCTGAGTTGCTAATGAGCTTCCCTGGTTGGCAACATTTCCCATGTATTGTTGTGATGCGTTGCTGGGGAAATTAAACTATCCTGTCTGATTCCAGTGGGAGAGGACTCTTGGAAGCTTATATGCCTGGTTTCCCCCTGGTTCTCACTCCATGTGCCTTTTCCCTTTGCTGATTGTGCTCTGTATCCTATTGCTGTGATAAGTCATAGCTTTGAGTACAACTGTATACTGAGTCCTGTGAGACCTTCTAACAAATCACTGAACCTGGGGGTGGTCTGGGGACCTCCCCAAACAGGCTCTATTAAGAATCTCAGGTTTTATTCGATGCCATGCATGGGGAAGTCACTCATTCCAAAATTGTTGTTAGCCCTGTAGAGGCGTCTCTACTTCGAGCTCAGGGCCTGTGCCTAGGAATGTGTCTTATAGTTGTTGAGCAGTTATTATATGCCAGACACTGCTCTAAGCGCTTTATTTCTTCCTTTTTAATCCATATGCCTTTTATTTCTTTTTCTGGCTTTATTGCAATGGGTAGGACTACTAGTACAGTATTGAATCAGAGTAGTGAGAGCAGACATCCCTTCCTTGCTCCTGATCCTAGGAGAAAAACATTCCGTTTTTCACCATTAAGTACAATGTTAGTTGTAGGTTTTGTTGTAGAAGCCCTTTATCAGGTTAAGGAGGTTTTTTTCTAGTTTTAATTGAGTTTTTATCATGAATGGATACTGAAATTTGCCAGGTGATTTTTCACATATATTGAGATGACCATACAGTTTTTCTCTATGAGCTCTTAATTTTATACTCCTACCAAACTTAATAGGTACATACCAGTTTTACTACCATTTTTTAGATGGAAAAAAACCAAAAAACAAAAAACAAAACTGGAACACATAAAGAGGTTAAGAAACTTGCCCAAGGTCACACAGATAGTAAGGAGCAGAATTGGTATTTGAACCCAGGCAGGCTGGCTTTAGTTGCCCACACATTTCACCACCAGTCTAACTACCTCCAAAAGAAAGAATCCTTGTACCTGGTCACAGAAAGTTCTGGAAATGGCTCCTAAGAACCCGATGGGCCCCAGCTTGACTCACCAAAATACTGCGGTAAGTTGGTATCGGTGATTTTCCCTGTCTCCCCTAACTGCACCAGGATCTTGGTGGCATCACAGTTTATCTTCGTAAACAGCTTCTCCACAGAGTCTTTGAGATAATCCAAGGTCTTGCTATTCTCCTTGTAGTTATTCTCATACATATCTGCCTCCTCCGTGGTTTTCTTCAGTTTCTCCTGGCGGCAGACCCGGATTCCCACCGTGGGTCAGTCGGGCTGCCTCCCTGGGTTCAGCCCACCCAGCAGGACTTTCAGTGGGAAAGGGGCCAGGGTCTCCTAAGCACAGGTTTTCATATCTCTAAAGAGTTGTGAGATCAATTTAATGGGCCTCAATGGCATTTTAAAAAAATGAAATAAAACAGAACAGAAAAGAAGGGGGAAAAACGCTAAGGGTAATAAGGGAAAATATTGCTTAAGGCAAGTTTTGTTTCACTTACACATATGTATGTGTGTCTAATGTATAGTGGATCACAAAATTTAAAATGCTAGTGACTTTCAGTATTTTTATTGTGACCCACAGGAAGAAAAACATTTTATACTGCGGTCCAATACATATAAACATACATACAAATGTGTACGAGTCTGTATATAAATATATAATCTAATTAAATGAAATTAAAGTTTCACAAAGCAAAAATTCTTACAATATGTTCTTATTTTGTCCATTCTATTCTGTCTCATTATTTTTAAATGCTAGCTGGAATCCAATAAATCGATTTCACCACTCATAATTTAAAATGCAACACTCTAGTGCATGGGTTCTTAACCAGGGGTCCACGGACCCCTTGGGGTCCATGAAAAGATTTCAGGGGATCCATGAGCTTGAATTAAAAAAAAAAATCAACGTATTATCTTTATTTCCTCTGACCTCTAACTGAAATCTAGCATTCCCTTCACTTATGAATGTATGCAATAAATAAATTACAGTAGTATTCATTGCTCCTGCCTGGCAAAGAGGTCCGTGGAACAAAAAGGTTAAGAACCCCTGCTCTAGTGGGTTCCAAGACGAGAAGCATCAGCCTCACCTGGGCAGCATCGGCCTCACCTGGGGATTTGTTAGAAAAGTGAATCGTTGGACCCCACCCCAGACTTGATGAATCAGAGACTCCAGGGGTGGGCCCGGCTGTCTGTGACGTAAGAACCCTCCAGGGGATTCTGATACTGGCCAGCGTTTGTGAACCTCCACAAGTCCAGCCCACTGTTCTCAACCTTGGCTTCAAGTGGCATCACCTGGGAACTGTAAGCCATCTGCTGCCCCCACCTTGCCCACGGAGATTCAGTTTTCATTGGGCTGGGGAGTTGCCTGGGCATCTGAGAACCACTGCTCAAGAGGGTGAGGTTTCCATGCGACTTTTGTCAGGAGAAACACCGCCTGCCCCTCCCTCTGCATTCTCAGCCTGCAAAGGTTGTATAACTCCTGCAAAGCCTCCTGTTTTGGGACTGGTCCCTCCACCTCTCCCAAAGGAGCAGGAAAGGGTGAAATAGTTGTGTGAAAGGGTTCTAAGAATAGGGCAGGGGAAAGTGACATCTTGCAGGGGGTAAGAAAATATCCTCTTTGCTTTTAAGACAAAGCCTCCTGCCTAGAGTATTTACATTTGAAAAGAAGCTACAAAAGTCAGGCTAAAACCAAAGGAACAAATAGCTGAGGGGGGCCTTCAGGACGAGATGAGAGGATGCTTGGGGTCACCTGGGCAGCCGCCCCAAGCTCTCCTCTTCAAGCCTCCAAAACCCTGAGTTTCTGAGCCACACGCGGCCCAACACCAAGGAAGGGTCTGGACTCTTGGTGGCCCCAAGAGGAGAACCTGGGTCCCCAGGCACGTACCTAGCTTGGGGGGGGGTGTTCTCCTTGGACTTGGACCCTGCCTGGAGCCTGTAACCTGCTGTTATCCTGGGCCCCTGGGCGGGGCCTTGCTGAGCCAGGAACAGCTCAGCGGGCAGCATGTTCTTTGCTGCCCCCCAGTGAACCACCAGAGAATGGCATCACTGTCCGTCCCTGTACGTTGGGCCAGTCTCCAGGTGTCAAGGACAGAAACAAGCTACAGAGTGGGGAAGGTACAGGCTCCAAGAGCACAGTTCCCCAGCCAGGAACTATTGGATTAGAACAGGACTTTGTTTTTTTGTTTGTTTGTTTTTTGATTCAAACTCTCTGGGTTCGTATCTTTGGTAGACTTTGCTCCACAATATCCATTCTCCCCTCTCAGTAATAACAAAACCCTGATTATAGTTAGGATGGCAATGTGCCCAGCTGAAGGTTATATTTCCAAATTTCTCTGGCAATAGGGTTGGCCAATTGGATGTAAATGCAGAAATTGTTGGCTGAGGATTCTGGGAAAATACTTTTAAGGTGGCTGATTCAGATAGTAAGTCCCTCCCCTCTTACTCCGCTGCCCCCCCATCCCACTTTCTTCCTCCTGAAACATAGATGTGATGGCTGGACCTACAGCAGCCACATTGCAACACACTAAGTCACACACTAAGGATGGGAGAATGAAAGGTAGAAGGAGCCATTGTGAAGTTGTCATCTTGGGGTCCCTATCTTCAGCATTTTTTCTTAACAAAGTAACTAAACTACTATCTGTTATTTTGGGCCACTGTTATTAGCAGCTGAATACAATTCAAAGTTGATACACTAGCCCAGCTTCCAGATGTTGGTCAAGTGGCTTTATCTCTCTGAACCTCAGTTTCCCCATCTGAACAATGGAGAGATCAATAGCAACTACCTCAGAGTTGTTGTGGGGATTAAATGAGATAATGCAGGCAGAGCACTTAGGCCAGTGCCTGGAACATAGGAACTGCTCAGGAAATGTTTGCAATTACTATGTCTGACAAAGAACCAGGCACAACCAGGACAAGAGGGAGAGAGAAGAAAAGACTGAAGCAGACAGCTATTTGGAAGGAGCCAGTCTGGAATGAAACTGCAGGCCCATCAGCTTGGGCTGGACACCCTGACGGGGCAGAGGGAATCTTTACAATGCACGGAGAGGCTGGGGAGACAAAATTCTGCAGCAATACCTGTAGCAGAGGCTGCTCCTGACAAGGGGTCCAGGAGAGTGCCTGCCGTGGGGCAGATATCGTATAGCTGCTGCAACCTGACTGATGGACTGACTGATGGACAACAGAGACGCTCAGGTCCCTCCCTCCCTGCCCTGGTCTTACCTCCAGTTGTTTCAGGGCTGAGTGGCTGTTGTCATGGGATGATTGCTGCTGGGATCGCAAGAGGATGATCTCGTTCTGCTCAGGAGAGAAGTGGCCTGATAAATAAAGTTCCCTGTGCCTGGATGGAGGCGCCCAGGCTAAGCCCCACAACAACTTCTCTTTCCAGTCCATGCCTAGCCCAGAGAGCAAATTTAAATACAGCACTTTCTCAAGCTATCACCTGCTCCTCACTCTGTAAGACGCCCTCGGGGGGACGGATGTGGCCCAAATGGTTGGGCGTCCGTCTCCCATATGGAGGGACCTGGGTTCGATCCCCAGAACCTCCCAGTAAAAATTTTTAAAAAAGACTCCCTCTAAGTGAAATGGAAACTTGGGGTCAGCCAAGCAGGGCACTTCCTCGCTTGTGTCCTGGTCCACTCTGAGCTTCCCCTCTCCACCCCTTCGTGAAGCCCCCTCTACTGTCTGAATGAATAGCTCAATGAAGGTGTGAGAGCCTAAACTGAAAGGTTTTTCTTTTTAACAAGACCATGAGGAAAAGTGGGTGCTCCCGACCCCCATCACACCCCAGAGAAGCCTGGGCTGTATTGTGCCCACAGAGGTATTCCCCATTTTTAATTAAAAGGAGGGTGAGGACACTGGAGAGTCGCTGATTCATCCTTTCCAGAGAGCCGCCTAGAATGGTGTTGACAATAGAATTGTCTGCCATGGTAAAAATGTCCCATCCATGCTGTCAGCACTGGCCACCAGCCGCCTGTGGGGGTGGAGCCCTCAAAACATGGCCACTGCTGCGGAGGAACCGATTTGTAAACGCCACTTAAATGGAAGTAGCCAGGAGGCTCTCCCTCTCCAGTGTGAGCCCCTGGAGGGCTGTGGGACGCAGCCCCAGCTCCCGCCCTCTGACCTGTCGGCAGGGCTAGGTGGGGCTGAGAACCGGCATTTCTAGCCCAGTCCCAGGTGCTGCCGCCTTGAGCACCCCTGGGTAGAGGAGAGTGCCAGGGTAAAAGGCACATGCTGTCCCATCACTGGAGATCTGTCCTGTGCAAATAACAACCGACTGGGCAGGTGGATGCTCAAGGCTGCCTAGGCCGACAACCTACAGGGGGTCAGCTAAATCAGATGATGGTACAGGCATAAAGTGGGGGAGGAAGGTTCACATAAAAACACTGTATAAAAATGCAGATGCCTGGCTCTTCCTCTGACAGTCTGGGTCTATAGGAGTGTGAGGGGCCTGGGAACTGCATTTTCAAGAAGTAGCCCATGATTCTAATGCAGGAGCCAGAAGCCATTAAAGAGAACAGAGAAGGTGCTGGGCAGTATCTATGCTATACTGTGGGGAAGAGTTGACAACATAGCAGGAACTGCCTAGTATGATCCCATGATAATAAATGGACTTCTGGGTGTCTGGATGCGTGTGTGTCTGTGGGTCTCCGTGTGTGTGTGTGTGTGCGCACAAATGCATGCAGCCTTCATAAAGCGATGTCACCAAAATGTCAGTGGAGATGATCTCTGAGTGGTGATGCTTCAGTGAATCTGACTTTCTCTTTTTCTGTTTCTGAATTGCAGACATTCTCCCACAGGGGTATGTTGTTACCTTGCACTTGCTATTTTCCCGGCCTGGAACATTCTTTCCCCAGGAATCCGCCAGAGCTCACTCCCTTACCTGCTCAGATTTTCACTCCTCAACTGCCTCTGCCCTCATGTGGCACTAGAACCCTCTTCTGCTCGATTTTTATCTTTGTTTTCAGAACACCTCTCACCTTCTGATCTACTCTGTCGTCTACTTGGTTTATTTGGTTAGTTGCTCATTGTCTGTTTCACCCTGCCAGGATAGAAGCTCCATGAGGGCAGGGCTTTCTGTCATTTTGTTCACTGCTACCTTTCCCACTGTCTAGAACAGTGCCCGGCACAGAGTACATGCTCAATAAATATTTTCTGGATACACAAATAACCACGAATATTTTTTACATTATATATACTATATGATAATTATTATGTGAACTCTTAAAGCACCACCAAAAAAGAAACAAAAAAAGCTGGAAGGAAATACATCAAAATATTAACCGTGATTGTTTCTAGGCAATGAGATAATGGGTGATTTTTAAAATTCCGTCTATCTTTCAGTAGTTTCCAAATTTTCTATCATCAGCATATCTTTCCCTTATTGCAATTTTTTTTTTAAAGGTTAAGCCTTCTGTTGGAAAGCAGGGCTTTCAGGACTTGTTCAACAGGTGTTTGCAGCCCCACAGGTCACTGTTCTGCAGCTTAAAAAAAGAGCTTAGAAGCTACTGTTTTGGTCCAAACAATTCTACAGATGGGGAACCTGCGGTCCAGACTGGGCAGGGACTTGACCGCCTTTTATCAGACATAGTCACAGAAACAGGCTGCGCAGCTCAGGGAGAGGGGACTGTCAGGGTGAATGGGAAGACACGTCAATTCTGTTTGGAAATCATGTGTTGTTCGGGTCAGTGTCTGTGTGGCATCCTCACATCCCTCTGCCACGGCTTTTCTCTGTCATCCCCCTGAGACTGGTAAAGGGCCCCCTCCTGGAAAAAGAGAATTCAGGGCCCTGCCGGCCCCAGGCCCGGACTGGACTGTCCTTCCTTTAGATCCCTTGGCCTGTGGGGCCCTTCCCTGCAGTACCGGAGACGGCCACCAGAGGGCAGTAGTGAAGTGCCTAAGCCGGAGGTGGCCAACGCAAAGGGCCCCTCCTGGCTTCCCAGGGGTCCACGGACTCCGAGTTTCAGAGATTCAGATTTTCACGAGGAATAGTCTAAGCTTTAAATACTGGCAACTACGATTTTTTAAAGAAATTTGGGGGACCAAGCTAAAGAAGAATGAAGGCTGGGTTCATTCTTTATAACCTCTGACCCCAGCCCTCCAGGTAGGGGTAAAGTCAGAAGTTAGAAGCATAATTGTGTTAAAATTTTTAAAACTGAATTCTAGTTTGAATAGAGGTGCCACAAGAAGGCAAAAAAGGTGAGGCCCCAGGAACTCCCTCCAACAGCCCACTCCACACCCACCTCCTTCACCCAGTCCACCATTTACTGTTGAATAACGTGGTTTAAACAGAAATGTTCTGTAGCTTTTTTGTAAAAACTTGGAAACTACTGCTCTAGTCCAGGCATTCATTCAGCAGATGGGGAAACTGAGGCAAGAAAGCACAGGGATTTGCCCATGTTTTATCAGACACACTCATCCTAAGCCCAGAGCAAGGGAGAGGGGACCGTCATGGCAAACGGGAAGACCGAGGTCAGTTCTATTGGGGAGCCCTTTCCTGGTGCCTCCCGCTGCCAAGTTCGACTCCCTCAACACTGACACACCCTGAGCTGGACCTTCCTTCTCCTACAGCTTCGGGTCCACTCTCTGCCCTTCACCCTGCCCTCTGCTTAGACCCAGGGGGCGGTAGCTCTGGGCTCCCTGTGGCTCTGGGCTCTGGGCTCTGCCAGTGGGAGGCACCAGCTGCAGACAAGAGGATGGAAGGAGGGTAAGGCTGGGGGTATCTGCCCCCTTTGCCGGCCACCAGGTTTGGCACCACTCCCTTGCTTCTCTGGCCTGGCTCTCACCAGTCCTGGGGTCCAGCCCTCTCCCTTCTAGATTTCCATCCTGCCTGTCCCTTTACAAACAGTCCCTTTTTAAAAACAGTGTGCCTTGGGAAGCGGTTGTGGCTCAATCAGTAGGGCTCCTGTTTACCATATGGGAGGCCCTGGGTTCGGTTCCCAGGGCCTCCTGGTGAAGGCAAGCCCGCCCGCACGGCGTGGTTAGACCCAGCGAGCACAAGCAGCAAGGGGGGGATAAATGAATAAATAAATAAAATCTTTAAAAAAAAAAACAAAAACAAAAAACAGTGTGCCATCTGTTTCCTGTGAAGACCCTAATCCTTCATTTCTGCCATCTTCACCTACTACCTGGACTATTATTATCTATTAATAGTTTCCTTTATTTATTTATTTATTTTTTTAATAGTTTCCTTTAAATAACTGCTTTTCATATTTTATTTTTGATGTCTATTATTATCTTGCCCTAAGAATATCCATTAAATCACAAGTTTGCTCTGCAAGCTATATTTTTTCCTAATACTCATTAATATGAATTCATAGTTTGTAAATTAAAAAATTTTCACCTATATTCTAGCCAGACTTGCTCATGATCAGTACACACCTCCTCCACCCCCATATTTGGGAAACCATGATGTATTGCCATGGCAAGCGGCTCTCGTTGTCACGTAAACAGAGCACAAGGACTTTGGAGGAAGGCGTAATTAATTCCCAGAGGAGAATATGTGCTGAGTCCGGACAAATGAACAGTATTTCATCAGAAGAAAAGGGGGGATGGGAGAGGGTCCAGCACACCCAAAGCCTTGGAAGAGGGACCGTGCAAGGGCAGCTGTGCGGGGTACCACAGGGGCTGTGACAGGAGCTGCACCTGGAAAGGCAAGTTGGAGCCAAATTTGGAAGGAGCTTGAGTGTCACGCTAAGGAGTTTGGACTTTTTCCTTTGTGGACAATTGCAAAGGACACTTATTTATGCTCTGTAAAGTGAGCCACCCGTTAAGTCAATTGAGCCAATTAAGTTTGAGAAATTATGGGTTCAACAAAGGTGAGCCAGTTTTTCTAGCACAGGACTTGTCAAAGCCATCACAGCAAGTCTCTCCAGGATGAGAACTGACCCTCTCCTCCACCCTAAGAAGCTCTTGATGAACAGAAGCCAACATACTCTTAATGCAAAGAGCCAGGTAGTAAATATTTTAGGCTTTGCGGGCCACCGTATATTCTTCTTTGTTCTGTTTTTCTTATAATCCTTTCAAAATGTAAAAATCATTCTTAGCTCATGGGCTGCACAGAAACAGGCCATAGGCCAGCTTTTGGCCCATGAGCCATAGTTTAGTGATGCCTGGATTATAAAATATCCATGAGTTAAATGCCAGTATTGGAGGGGTGGGGGTGGGCATGACCCTATTACACGTATGCATCCATTAAAAGACAGATCTCGATTTCAGAGAAGTTAAAATGTAGCACGGACCCTGGGGAAAAACAGCAGTGTTTCCCTAACTGGCTTTTCTCCAGAGTATCCCAGAGAGTGTTCCCGCTTTGGGGAAGGTTGCTGTGGGTGGGCGGGTTTTGGAAATGTGGGGCTGGGGAGGTACATCTCAGGCCTACAGAACTAAGAGCTGCCCGACCTGGATCCTCTCGGTCTTCTTGTGCATCATCTCCATGTCGTTGTTGAGCTCCGTGACGTAGGTGAACCGAGCAAAGTTCTTTTCCTCCTTGGCCAGGAATTCCTGAATAAGTTGGCTCAGGCTCCCATTCTCAGACAGCTTCAGCAGCCGGAGGTGGGCCACCTCGTAGCTCTCAAAACTCTCCCCTTTGTTCTTCTTCCCATGCTTCTTTGACTTGAGATCTAGAAAAGGAAAAATCAGCAAGTGAGTCTGAAAATGAAGCCATTTGGATCAGTGCCAGGCAGATAGTATGTGCTAATTATTATTTTCATTACGCCTTGGGGAAGGGGCCAGACGTTTCCAGGAGGTGGGACAGAAGCTTCACTCATTTATTCTTTCCATAAATATCTACTTAAGCATTTATTATGTGCCAGACACTGTGCTAGGCTCTTCTGATACAAATAGAGCTCTTAGGGGAGGAGTCAGGCAAAAAGAGAAAAGGAAAAAAGATATCCAAATAAAGAAATCCAACCTCTACAATGTGGCCTGGGCAATGAAAGAGACAAATCAAGTGCCGTGATGGGGACTCTGCTACAAATGGGCAGTCACGGAAGGCTTCCCCAAAGAGGTAATGTTTGAGCAGGGTGAGGTCCAAGGAAGTGGCCAGGGGAGGTCTGGAGGCAAAGAGTCTTAGGGCTCAGAACTTGGCAAGTTCAAGGAATTAGAACCAAGAAAATTCTCATCCAAGCCTCATTCTCTCCTGCCTGGACAACAGCAACAGCCATGACTCTCTCCTGAACCAGTCTTGTCTCCTGACTTGGCCTCCATACGGCAATCAGAAGGATCTCTCTAGAAGGTACATCTGGCTATATGGCTTCCTTACATGTCATGGATCCCCGCTGTGCTCAGGATGAAGCTAACGCTTTCAACATCACTTGAGATACTGCCCCTGCTACCCATCAGCCCCTTGGCACATCAGACCCTGTAGCTCCCCTGCCTAAACTGCCCGGGGGGTTCCCAGCACACTTCTAAAAAACGCAGAGCTGCCCTGCGGTCTACATGCCCTGCATGATCTGGGTCCTTCCCCTCTCCTATCTCATCTCCTAGCCCTCTCCTGCCATCATTGACTCATTCCAGCCCCACTGGCCTTCTCTCAGTTCCATGAATACACCAAGCTCGTTCCTACCTCCTTGCCTTGGCACGAGCAGTTCCCTCTGCCTGGACCACCCTTCTCCCAGGTCTGCATGTTGCTGGTTCCCTCGTGTCATTCAAGCCTCCAGCCCAATGTCACCTCCTCCGTGAGGCCCACCCTGACCATGCTAGATAAACCAGCTTCCAGGCAATCTCTAAGAACTACCCTGTGTAAGTTTCTTCATCATGTCCATTAGTCCTCACGGTATCAGATTCATTTCTGCATTTGTTTATGTGTTTTCTCCCCTCACTAAAGGTCAGCTCCACGAGGGCAGGGATTTTGTCTTATTCCCCATGGTGTCCCCAACACCTAGCCTGGTCCCTGGCACATGGACAGTACTCAGTGATGGTCCTGCAGGGTGTGGGCTTCCTCTTGGCACTCCAGTCAAGCACGTCCCCACCTCTGGGCCTTGGGCTTCACTGGTCCCTCTGCCTGGATGGCTCTTCCCTGCATAACTCGCTTCTTTCCATCTTTTGGGTCACAGCCTTCATGTTCTTTCTCCAGAGCCTTCTGCTGGCCACCCTCCCCAAAAGAAATCATTCTCTCTCCATCTCAGCTCCTTGTTTTCTTCCTTCAAAGGTTCTGTCACAAGTTGAAGTGTCTGTATTTGCCTATTAGCTTGTTTGGGGGTTTTTCTATGTCTCCAGAATGTAAGCTCCTCCATGACATCCAGGGCCAACACTGTCTTGTTCTCTGATCCATCTCTGGGGCCTAAAACGGTGCCCATTTCAGGATAGGTGCCCAATACGTTTGTTGAAAGACTAGGACTGGATGGGTTGGATGAATGAATGGAGTCAATGAAGAGTGTATCTCTGAAGAATCACTCTGAAGGTGGTTTGGCACAGGGTGAGACTGGAGGCTGGGAGACCCAGTGGAAGTTTCTACAAGAAACATGGGGATGGGGCACACTGAATTCTGGCCACCCGGTCTCCACCGCTGACCGCGTAAGAGGCCGTGACCCAGGCCTCTATGGGAATTCCTCACTCAGGAGAGGGATTGACCGACCTTGCGGGACGATACACCACGCGTCCACGAGGTGGCGCCAGAACACACAGCTGGAGGGGCCCGGGAGGCTGAGGTCACCGTCCCAGGGCAGGGCGGCGGGTGGACAGTGAGGGGTTTTTTTTGTTTGTTTGTTTGTTTTAAGATTTTATTCATCCTTCCCCCCCCCCCCCCCCCCCCCCCCCCCCGCTGCCCGTGCTTGCCGGGCCAGCCAACCACGCCGTGCGGGCGGGCCCGCCCCCACCAGGAGGCCCCGGGAACCGAACCCGGGGCCCCCCATATGGCAAACGGGAGCC
The DNA here is from genome assembly GCA_026826555.1 of Tolypeutes matacus. Classification (NCBI taxonomy): domain Eukaryota; kingdom Metazoa; phylum Chordata; class Mammalia; order Cingulata; family Chlamyphoridae; genus Tolypeutes; species Tolypeutes matacus. The sequence goes on along the minus strand of JAKSZT010054518.1, from coordinate 7,995,813 downwards.
CCACCGATTGAGCCACAGCTGCTTCCCTGGACAGTGAGTTTTTATCCCGAGACATCCCGCGGGGCCTCCACGACCTGAAGGAGCTGACGGCTCCAGCTACCTAATGCCAAAGGGGGCCTGGAAAAAGTTTTGCAAGTTGACCCCAGACCACCACATCCCTCCCTAAAGGCTGCTGGGTCAAGGGCCACACACTCCTGGGGCCACCCCGGCCCACGCGGTTCGTTTCTGGCCGCGGCTCCGGGCTTATCCGACCTCCCCGAGTCTCAGACAAGCCGGCGAAGGCCTTGGGCCGACACTTGCACTGGGCCTGGGGCCAGGCCTGGCAGCCACCGATCGCCGAGGTGGGGGTGGGCGTGGGGGCTGGGGGCGGGGTCTCTAAGATCATCGTCCCGAAAGCCTACGCACGTTGTGGACACAGCTGTGCCCTTTCGATGCAACAACAAATATCATACCATGGAGAACAACAAATGAGTGACCACGAGGCCCACGTCCATCCGAGCAAGAATTCGGAAAGAAGCGGCAGAAGAGTGGAGGCGCCTGAGAGAGTGAGAGGTGCTGGCATCAGGGGAATAGTGTGGTTTGGAGTCAGAGCCGAAGAATTCCCGGTGAAGAAGTTCAAAGCTGCGGAAGGATGCGCGAGAGGCCAGACGCAGCCCACCCGGGGAGGGAGGGGGTCGCGTGGCAACGCGGGGCGACCTCGGCGGCCACCGGCACAGGCCCCCAGCGCAGGCGCAGACGGCCCCTACGGGGGGACCCTGGGGTCCGGGGGCCTGCTCGGCCCCGCCCACGACCCTCCGCACCCTCGTTCCTCAGCCTCCTGGAGGGGCGCAGTGAGGCGCAGTGAGACGCAGGAGCAGGGGGTGGGCTTCAGGCATTTCCCCCCGAGGACTCCCACCACCACATCTCGGCAGGGGCCTGCCCAGCACAGGCCCCGCACCCTGTCCCGCCCCGGCTGCAGCCCCCACAGGGGCCTGGAAAACCGTTCCTTAGGCCGCAGCGGCCTGGCGCGGCCTTCCGGGCTGCTGGGCCCGGATGTAGCCTCCATCTCCGCCCGTGACCCCTTCATGCGTTGTGGCTGCTCGGGGTGGCCTATGACAAGGGCGGGCCAAAGGCAACTGGCCAAGTCGTTCTGTCTGCTTGGTTGTTGGGAGCCTCTTTAGGGTAGCTACTTCCTGGTGGGTGTCAACATGGAATTAATATTTTCACTTTTTGTGCCCACTCCCAAATATCCATCCACAGGCTTCCATCCGGGACCCAGTCTTTCTTTCCAGTCAGCCATAGTTTCCAGCTGGGGCCACTTGTCCCTCCACACGGTGTGGATAACCAGGTCCACTGCCGGAAGCTGTGGAGTTTCTCGCCTCCCACGGCCACCTCTGAGTGTGCCTGGAACGCTCCCACGCACCGCTACGCAGGCCCGTGCAGCTGGCCTCCCTCCCGCAGTCAGCGGCTGCGAAACGGTTAACCCTGAGCTCTCAAAGGGCAGACACAGATCCACCCACACGGGTTTATTATAAATGTTACTGAAATGAGGATGGGTAGCATACAATTTACAAAGGACATTAAAATAAATGATAAGTAAACAATAGCCAATTGATTCTTACAGAATGCTTTTGTTGATTCTTGTTAAACTCTGGTATCTGTAGCAGACCTATGTTTGCAGTTGACGAATGAGTACTTCTGACATGAATATTGGTTATTTTCATTTAATGAGTAAGACAAAAGCAAAACAAAGATATATGTTTGCACTTCATTCCTTTGTCAAGTGATGTGAAGGACTTACTGAGCTGATGGCATAATAGTTCTGTAATACTGGAATAATATTTTCTCTTTTGTGCTGCTCACAATTTAATGGCTGTAGAAATGGTTCACTTTTAAGTTTAATCTGCATTATTAAGATTTTTTCCTATTTATGTCCAGACAATCAACAAAATGATAAACAAGTCCTCATCCGTAGTTCTTGACAATTGACATGGTATAAATACTTCCACGTTGGTTGATTTTGAACAACGAACATGACATCATTGAATATGGATTTCTGAAGAGATGTGCTATAGCACACTATTATCTAGCATTTCCACCATACAAAAGCAATAGATGTAAATAATCCTGAGAACACAGATAATAGTAAAATGTAGTAAACTAATTAGGAATTATTGAAGTTTGAATATTTGCCTTTGTTTTCAATATAATCAACTTAATTGTACGCTTATATCATTTCAGTTTTCATGATGGTTTTAACAGCTGGCTGGCAGAGTTCCTGGAAATTTAACAAGTGGCTCTCAGGTGCCAGTATGAATCAGCTTGTTTTTAGCTACCTGCAACTGCTGACATCAGACAGCCCTCAGGTGGCTGCTATCAAGGTTGGTGGCAGTTTCACTACTTGTAGAAAATGTTCTACAAGGGTAAGTACCAGCAGGAATTGTGTATTTCTTCCCGTGGGTATTGTCTCCGTTGGCGGGAGTGAGACCAGTTTTTATTTCCCTACTTAAATGAGGAACTGTATTTGCAAGCCTTCATCACCTGCCAATGTATTCTAGTGAGGCTGCAGCACTTCCTAAATGGTTCTCCAGGCTACGCCCCACCTGACCAGCCCCTTCGGTGGACCGTGGTTGGGAAGACCAGCCCCAGATTCTCTGAAGGCAGAAACAAGTTAAATAAGCAGATTGCTTATCCTCTCAATGGGCCTGCACCTGACAGGCATTCAGTTTCTTCCTTCGGCCCATTATGGTGTGAGCGAATTGAGCGTTTGCACCTGCCAGGTGACAGGGTTTCTCTTCCTACTCTTTCACGATCCCACCCTGTGTAGGCCTCATGCTGCCCACCCGTGGCGGGCTGCTGTATTACAGGCCGTGGCAGGTAGAATAACATACCCCACTCCCCTCAAGATGTCCACAGAAGCTGTGATGCTGTTAGGCAATGCGAAAAGGGGAATTAAGTTTGCAGATGGAACTAAGATTGGTAATTAACTGGTCTTAAAATAGGGAGTGTCTCCTCGATTACTCAGGTGGGCCCAGCGTGACCACAGGGGTCCTTCAAAGTGAAGAAGGGGCAGAGGAGAAGGCTGGAGTGCTGAAGTGAGAAAAGGAATTAAGCTGCCATTGTGGGCTTTGAAGATGGAAGGGGGCCACGACCAAAGACTGTGGGAAGCTGCTAGAAGACGGAAAAGGCAAGTATGGAGGTTCTTCCCTCTGATCTCCAGAAAGGAATGCAGTCTTGCCAGCACCTTGAGTTTAGCCCAATGACACTGTGCATGGAGCAGTACCTCCCCTCCCAAGCCCCCCTTCCCACCCCGCCTTATCTACTCGAGGCCACCAACTGCTCAGAGGGGAGAGAAGAGCCTGCGGGGGGCAGGGGGTGGGCTCCACCACCTTCTGCTGTTTCTCACCCAAATTACTCAGGCTTCTTGCTACCTGGGTCCAACCCAAGGCAACCACTAGGCAAGGCATGGGGTGTCGGGAGCATCAGCCAGCCCAGGCCCCCATCTGAGGTAATGGGGAGAGAGTGTGGGGGTGGAGAGAGTAGGAGGTGGAGAGAGTGGGGTAGGAGTACTCTTGGAAGACTTGAGCACTCGCAGCTTAAAAAAAAAAAGAAAGAAAGAGAGAGGGAGAGAGAGAGAGAAGGCCTGGAGAGCTAACCTTCTTCCTTTTTGACCTCTTCGTACTCGCGGTCATTCAGTTTGACGAGCAGGAAGGACTTGAGCTTGGTCTCGTGGGCATAGAGGCGCTCCAGCTCTCGGATCTCCAGGTTGTACTGAGAGATGTCCTTCTGCTGGCGGTCCTTCATGGCAGCCATTCGAGCCATAGCTTCAAGCCTAGACAAGGGGACACAGAGCCTGAGTCCCGGAGGCTCCTCCGCCCTCTTCCCTCTCTCTGCCAGTGCAGAGGGACTTCCTGTCTGGCCAATGACCACCACCTTTAATCCTGGAGGCTTCTGGGAGTATAAAAACAAGCCTTTTTTTTTTTTTTTTTTACCTGAACACCCATCCCCAGGAAATTATTTTTCTATTTTTCTATTATCATCAACGCCACTTGTCAGTGACTACGTTTCCAGGTACTCCCTCACATATACATTTGACCCTCACTACCATCCCAGAGGTCCTACAGCAATGTAGGCGTGATAGAGTCAGGATTCATAACTGTCTTCCTCCAAAACCTGTGCTCTTAACAGCCAGACTCTCTGCCTCTTGCCCCTTTGAGTGTGGAGCCAGGAGATACCTAGCCTGACAGGCAGCTGGAAGAGGTGGGACAGCATAGGTTTGGATCTTGGCTCCCTCACATCCACCACTTACCTGGATCTCAGGTAAGTACCTTAGCAGCTCTCAGCCTCCATGTCCTTGTCTATAAAACAAGGATGTCAAGTCCTGGGGCAGTTGTGAGGGTTAATATAATACTTAGCTCCATGCCTGGGACATAGTCAGGGCTCAGGGTTACTACTGTCAGGACTGAAGCTTCCCCAAGGCAGCACACACGGTGCAGAGGGGGTGCAGGGTGGGAAGCCCCGAAGCTCAGGGGCCCACCTCTGCTCATAGGCCTGAGCAGACTGCTCAATGGCCACGTTCATGGTTTCCTTCTGTACTGACAGGCGCTGGCGGAGCTGCTGGTAGACATTGTCATAAGCAGCCTTCTCAAACCGGAGGTCCTCAATCTCCTTCCGGAGCTTGGCATTGGTGGTCAGCATCTTGTCAAAATGGATGGTGACCTGTGGGAAGGGCTGTGCTTCAAAGCAGGGCTCACTCCTGGGGCATGAAACAAGCTTCCAGAGGCAGGTGGGGGTTTGGCGGTCTTCCCACTGCCCACCTCCCACCCCAGGTCCATGGCGCTGCAGCTGGAACACTGGGTGAGAGGGCTGAGCTGGCCACCCACTGGTTAAGTGGCCTCCGGCAGGTTCCTTGTTTCCGAATCTCAAATTCCTCCACTAACTTTAGACCTAACTTCCAGTTTTCAGCAATTACAAGGGAGAGAGGAACAAGCTAAATAACACAATGAGGAAACATCGGCCAAATCCAGAAGATGGAACTTTCTACAGGACAATTGACCTGGATTCTCAAACAAGTCAATGTCATGAAAACAAACCAACAAACCAACCTTGGGTGGTGCTATTTTAGCTCAAGGTTCCTGAAATTCAGCACTATTGACATTTTGGGTCAGCTAATTCTTAGTTGTCGGAGCCATCCTGTGCACTCTAGGGTGCTTAGCAGCAACCCTTGCCTCCAGCCACTGGAGGCCAGTAGCACCCACCCCCCTGCCCTCAGCTGTGACTACCAAAAGTGTCTCTGGACATTGCCAAATCATTCCCACTTAAGAACTACAATTCTAGATCAAAGGAATTTAAGAGACCTAACAACAAAGGCATTGTGTGAACCTTGATTGCACCCAGCTATAAAAGATGGTTTGGCGCCAGTTTGGGGCCAGCCAGAAAAATGTTAATAACTGCCTGGGTACTGGGTAATATTAAGGAATCACTATTAATTTTGTAAGATGTAATAATGTGGTTATAAAAGAAAATGTTTAATTTTAAGAAATGTGACCTGAAGTTTTTAAGGGGCAAAATATAATTTACCTTAAAGTTCTTCAGGGGAAAAAGAGATGAAGGAAATATAACAAAACATTAACAATAATTAAATCTAAGTGATGGGTATTGGTGTTCATTACTATATTCCCACTACTTTTTTGTCTGTCTCTATAAATTTGTATTAGTAAAAAAATTTTAAGAAAACAGGTAATGTGAAATGCTCCCAGAGACACTAAAAAGAAACAACTACAAAAAATGTTCTTAACATTAAGAAATTAGATTTGATCAGAGGTTTTCAAACACATTCTAGGAAACCTTAGGTTTCTGCAGGGCCAGGATTGGAGTAAGGCAAGTGAGGTGCCCAGGGTGGAAAATTTAAGGAGGCCCTCACTTTCAGATGTTGAATCTGCACTTCCACAAGTCTGAGACTGAAGGCCTCCTTAAATATCACAACCTGGGCTCCAGTTTTCCTCACCATATTCTAAGCCCTGGATTTGGCTGTGGGGAAAAACACCAGGGAGGGAAAGTGCAAGGGAGCATTCTTATTCTCTTTGCCCATCTTCCACGTACTATTAGGAAGCTATCAATGATCCGTCATTTGCTCTTTAGTGTGATTTTTTACTCCAGGACTGTGGCATGTTACCCCTCTCTCTGATCGTGGGATTTAAGATCTGACCCATGGCGAGGACTCTCAGGCCCCACTGAGTAGGTGGAGGAGATTTTAGGTGCTCAGGGGATATTCTGGGATCCTGACATCACCTTCAGGCATGGTTTCCTAATCTACTAAAAGGTGCGGCCAGACCTGGTCGGAGAAGCATAGAAGAGGGGACCAGTTCGAGATACAAAAAAGGAGACCTTTTAGGAATGAAAGAGTGGCATTACTACCCAACTTACAGAAATAAAGAGAATTACAAGGGACTGATGAAATGGACAAACTAGAAAGATGTGAATGACCAAGGCTGACTCAAGATGAAATAGAAAATCTGAATAGACTTATAACAAAAAAACAGATCTCTACAGACAAGGCACCATTAAATCATACATGCATTCATGAATTCAATCAACAGATATTTATGAGCACATACTCTGAGCCTGAGGCTGTGCCGAACATTAATACCATGATTCTTAACTGACAGTGCAGTTGCCTGGCTGTTGGAGATTCTGATTCTGTGGCTCTGGAGGGAGCCCAGGAATCTGCATTTTTTAAATTTTTTTATTTTGATGAAATCAAATTTATTGTTTCTTTTGTTGCTCATGATTTTGATGTCATATCTAAGAATCCATTGCTGATTCTAGGTCATGAAGATTTGCCTATATGTTATCTGAAAATTTTTGGGTTTAGCTCTTATATTTAGGTCCTTGATCCGTTTCGGGTTGATTTTTTTTTTTTTTTTTTTTTTTTTTAAGGAGGTACCTGGGATTGAACCCAGGACCTCGTATGTGGGAAGCAGGCGCTCAACTACTTGAGCTACATCTGCTCCCCCAGGAATCTGCATTTTAACACTTATCTTGGGCATTCTGAGGCACAGCTGTGAATCACTGTGCATGGATAATTAAAAAGACACTGTCCTGCCCTCAAGCAGCTTCCATGGGGGTAAGGCAAGCTGAGATGCATTCCTATCAGCTCCAACCACGTAGGGTTAGATCATGGTGGTCCGTATTTTGGGGGTGGCCTGGTCCAAATCAATTCGCTTTCCCTTTGTCTTGGCTCATGCTACGGGGACCTCCAAGTTCACAGGCCAGACTGGAATGAGTTGTTTTTATGTGCCCAGCTGTCCTTCTCCCTTCTCCTTGCTTTCTCTCTGAAACCACCTCTCTCCTACTCTCAGCCCACACAGTTTAGAGGAGGCTGCCCTCCCCAGACTCTGTTGGTGGAGGGGTCCCAATGGTAGTCACATGGCTCAGGTCTGACCATTCTGTCTGTGCCATTCTTCTGGCCACAGTGGTTGGTTCAGAAGGGCATATGAACCAAACTGGCCCAATGAGAACATTCCCCAGTGACTTGTGATTGAACTGTTAGGAAAGAGATGTTCCCTTTTCACTGGCACTTCTAAGCTAGAAAGGTGAAAGACTAGAGCAGCTGGGTGCTGCCTTCACATGGGGGCTGCCCAAGAATGAAGTCCACCCAGAGGACACATGGACAGAGGAAGTATCCTAAAGACATGTTCAGAGCACCTGGATCTAGCTATCCAACTATGCCCGAAGGCTCCATTTCCACCCCCAAATTTTTCAGTTCTATGACTAAAAAATTCCTTTTATTTGCTTAAGTTAGTTTGCAATTTAGAGAATCCTGCTGAATGCACAAGTCACTGTGAATTGCGGGTGATCAGGAAACAGCACCTTTCCCTTTATCATGTTATGCATGTGTATGCCCAATATTTCTTAGAGACAACATTAACAACAACAACAAAAAGCACTAGCTAAAGTAGAGGCATGAGCAGTTGACATGGGGGAGGAGGCAACTAATTCTGCTTGATGAAAGCAGAATATTTGAGCTGTTTCTTGAAAATGAGCTGGAGTTTTTGAGGCAGGAAACTAAGAGTTGGCATCCCAGGCAGTGCGGGGAAAGGATGGGGAACAGCATGTGCTAAGGTCTAGAGGGCGAGAAGGGCATGCTGGGCAACAATGAGCCAGTCAGAGTGGATGGAACTGAGTGGGTGGGGCAGGGTGGATAGTAAATCTGAAAGACTGCCTGGCCTGTGTGTCCACCCTTGGTCAACCTTCTCATGAATCAACTGATGAAATGGGTTATATCCTGCTAATGGCTCTGCAGACATCGTTCTTTACCTTGAGCCAAGGGAGCAGATCTGTTCGCAAAGCTGCAGAGAACAACTTACTTACAAGGTTCAAACGGGTTTCCAAAACATGGATCTGTTTTTGCAGTTTCCGGGGATTATTGGCCTCCTGTATTTTTACAAAGATCTGTTTTTGGTTGATAATTTTCTTTTCCATCTGAACAATCTGAAAAAAAAAGAGGAAATCCAGCTATGTTTACATCTGTATGAGTACAAATTCTATAGTTCACTAATTAGACTATGATAAAAAAAAATAAAATAAACCTGCAATGTTCTTTCTTTCCCTGTAAACGGAATTTTCTCTCTCAGATGCCTGTTCAACTTAGTTTTAGCCAGTTGTGGGTAAAATGAGGCAATTTAGAGTTTTTGCTCTCACTTGTGCATGTAAATTTCACCTGATCCTAAAGGCATGGATTCCAGCAGAAATTGCATTGCCCCCCAAGGGGCTGACTGTAAATTTGTGGAGGTGTTTTTTTTGGCTGTTGCAATGATGGGGTCACAAGATGCCACATGTGTGAGATAGTCCCAGGCACTCAAGAATTGTCCCCCATTTGCTGTGACTTTCCAATGACCTTATGTAGGTGAAAAACCTTTTTATAATTTCTATTCCTGAAACCAAACTCTTTTTTATGCATAAACAGTATTTTTCTCAGTTTTGTCACTGAATTTCCAGGAATGCAGTCACTGTATGAATAAAGCAAGGATTGTTGATCTGAGGATCATGGGCAGCTGGCAGGGTACAAAGCTCTAGAAATTGGTCCCTCCAGCAAAACAGCTATTAAGCTGGCAGGAACTGTCTGAATCAGGGGTTTTGGAACTCTGGAGCCTATTGGAACACTGCAACATTCAATGAGGAGCTGGAGGAAGAGGCTGGTAAACTGCAGTAAATGTGGGTGAATTTCACCCCACATCCTATGGATACCACCTCATCCCCCAACCCTGTGGCAGGCAGCAGTGGGGACTGCAGCCCGGCCTCCTGATGCAGCTTGGTGGTGCCAGGTGGGCTATAAGAACCCAGTCCTCCAAAATCCCGAGGTGTGTGGTCTGATCATTGCCTTTGATCAGCTACTTCAGATGGCTGGGGGCTGGCTCTGAGGACAGCCATTGTTCCAAACCCTGCCCTCCCCACCAACAATAGCAGGAGAGGAGTCCTAGAGAGGCAGTACCTATGTTTTTTTCTCTTTTCTCTTTTCTCTCCCCATTTAGGAGCACAAGTAGTTTGGAGAAGTCACAACTTGAGGGCTGCAGCCCTCAACAACAACAGCAACAATACAAAAATGGGCAGTCTCAAGGAATTGAAAACTAGAGGTAACATAATACTCAAAATGTTAAGTTCCCAACAATACTTAATAAGCACACAAATAGGAAAGTATGGCCCATTCACAGGAAAAAAAGAATTTGCCAGAAAACATCCCTAAGGAAGCTCATACATTTGGAACTATCAATCAAAGACTTTAAATCAACTGTCTTAAATATGTTCAATAAACTAAAGTAATCCATATACAAAGAAGTAAAGGAAATTAGGAAAATATTGTCTGAGCAAAATAAAGAGATAGAAATTATATAAGGGAACCAAACAGAAATTTTGGAGCTGCAAAGTACAGTAATTGAAATGAAAAACTCACTACGTGGATTCAACAGCAGATATGAACAGGTAGATGAAAGGATCAGCAAACTTGAAGATGTCAAGACAATTGAAATTATCCAGTGTAAAGAGAAGGAAAATATAATGTTTTCATTATATTTTATGAATATATATTTTTATGAACAGAGCCAGAGGGACCTGTAGGATCCCATCAAGCATACCAACATATGCCTCACTGGAGTCCCAGGACAATAGAGAGAAAGACACAGAAAAAGTATTTGAACAAATAATAGCTGGAAACTTCCCAAATCTGATTAAAGATATGAATATACACATCCAGGAAGCTCAGCAAACTCCAGGCAGGATAGACTCTACAAGATCTACACTAAGATACACTATAGCAAAACTGTCAAAATTCAAAGACAGAGGATTTTTAAAGCCACGAGAGAAGCAACTTGTCACATACAAGGAATTCCCCAGTGAGATTAGTAGCAGATTTCTTATCAGAAACTGTGGAGGGCAAAAGACAGTGAGATGGCACATTTACAGTCCATCAAGAAATCCTAGGAAACGAATATGGCTCAAGTGATTGGACTCCCATCTACCATATAGGAGATCCAGGAGATCCAGGGTTCGATTTCCTGGGCCTCCTGGTGAAAGGCAAGCAGGCCCACACAGTGAGCTGGCCTGCTGGCCCATGCAGGAGAGCTGGCCCGCATAGAGAGCTGGCCTGCACGGAGAGCTGGCGCAGCAAGATGATGCAACAAAAAGAGACACAGAGGAGAGACAATAAGAGATGTAGCAGACCAGGGAGCTGAGGTAGCGCAAGAGATTGAACGCCTCTCTCCCACTCCCCAGGATCAGTTCCCGGTGCTGCCTAAAGAAAAGACAAGCAGACACAGTAGAACACACAGAGAGCAGAGAGCAAGTGCAAAACAATGGGGAAGGTGGGGAAGGGAAATAAATCTTAAAAAAAAAAAAAAAGAAATCCTTCAAGAAAAAACTCAACCAAGAGTTCTATATCTGGCAAACTTATATTTCAAAAATGGAAGAGAAATTAAGACATTAAGAGATAACAAAAGCTGAAAGAATTTATTACCAGAAGATCTACCCTACAAGAAATACTAAAGGGAGCCCTTCAGGCTGAAAGAAAAAGACACTGGATAGTAACACAAAGCCATAAGAAGAAATAAAGAACATTGGTAAAAGTAACTTCACAGGTAAATATAAAATCCGGTATTATTGTACTTTTGGTTTATAACTGCTTTTCCCCCCTATATGACTTAACAGGCACATATGTAAAATAATATTTAAAATCTATGTTACTGGGCATTCAATGTATAAAGATTTTTCTGAGACAAAACAATATAGGGAGGCGGCTGTGGCTTGATCGGTGGGGCTCCCGTTTACCATATGGGAGGCCCCGGGTTTGGTTCCCGGGGCCTCCTGGTGGAGGCGGGCCCGCCCGCATGGCGTGGTTGGCTGGCCCGGCGAGCGCGGGCAGCAAGCGGGGGATAAATGAATAAATAAAATCTTTAAAAAAAAAAAAAACAATATAAAGGGGGAGGGAGGGAACTATATAAGACTAGACAGTCTGTATACTACTGAAACTAGGTTGGTACTAGTTGAACTAGGTGTTACTAGTTTAAGATGTTAATTGTAATTATAAAGGTAATCACTAATAAAATAATTTTAAAATTTAGAGAAAAAGAAAGAAGAAGGGAGTCAAAATGGTACATTACAAAAAAGCAACTTAACACAAAAAAGGAGGTAATGGAGCAATTGAGAAAAAATAATATATAAGACATATAGAAAATAAATAGCTAAATAGCAGAAATAAATCCTTCCTTCCGAGTTATTACCTTAAATGTCAATGGATTTAGCTTCCTATTAAAAGGCAGAGATTGGCAGGTTGGATGAAAAGTGTGATCCATCTATATTCTGTCTACAAAAGACTCACTTTAGGTATAAAGACACAAAGAGAACTTTGGATGAATTGTATGCTTTGTTGATATATATCAATAAAATTGATTTGTTTGAAAAACAGAAAAGACAGAAAAAGATCGAAAAAGATTCCATGCAATGAGTAATCAAAAGAAAGTTGGACTGGCTATATTATTGTCAGACAAAATATACTTTAAGTCAAAAAAGCTTACAAGAGGCAAAGAAAGATACTATATATTTATAATAGGTTCAATCCAGCAAGAATATATAATGATTATAAACGTATATGCACCTTACAACAGAGCCCAAAATATATGTTGCAAAAATTAACAAAATTAAAGGGAGAAATAGATAGTCCTACAATAAATAGTCTGAGACTTTAATATACCACTTTCAATAACTAATAGACTATCTGAACCAAATATCAATAAGGAAATAGAGAACTGGAACAACAATTAGACCCAATGGACAAAACAATATAACAATATATGGGACACTCCACCCAGCAACAGCAGAACACACATTCTTCTCAAGTGCACATGGAATAGTTTCCAGGATACACCATATATTAGGCCACAAACCAAATCTTAATAAATTTTAAAATATTGAAATCATACAAGGTATCTTATAGACCACAATGTAATACAGCTAGAAATCAATAATAGAAGGAAAACTGGAAAATTTACAAATATGTAGAAATTACACACTGTTAACAAATGGATCAAGGAAGAAATCATAAGGGAAATTATGAAATATCTTGAGACAAATTAAAACAAAATCACAGTACACCAAAACATATGGGATGTTGTAAAGGCAATGCTCAGAGGGATATTTATATCTCTGGGTGCCTACATGAAAAAAGAAGAAAGATCACAAATCAATAACTTAACTTCATACCTAAAGAAATTAGTATGAGAAGAGCAAACTTAACCCAGAGTTAGTAGAAGGAAGGAAACAGTAAATATTACAGCAGAGATCAATGAATAGAGAATGGAAAAACAATAGATATGACAAAACCAAAAGTTGGTTTTTGAAAACATCAATAAAATTGAAAAATCTTTATCCAGACTGACAAAAAGAGAGGACGCAAGTAACTAAAATCAGGAACAAAAGTGAGGACATTACCACTGACCATACAGAAATAAAAAGGATTATAAGAGGGTACTATGAACAATTACATGCAAACAAATTAGAAAATCTAGATGAAATGGACAAATTCCTAGAAACATATATGGTTAAGTTGCTGAATCAACCTGAAGCTTGAATTACTTTTGTACTTCCTATTATATGAGATAAAACATTTTCTTATTGCCAATCCTTTGCTCAGGGAAAGTGGTCCAATCCCCAAGTCATGGGGAAAAATCATCATTGGCCTAAGCCAGAGGTTGGAAAACTTTTTCTTGAAGGACCAGATATTATTAACTATTTTATATTTTAGGCTTTGCAAACCAAGAGGCAACATAGAGGTTATTATATAGGTACTTATACAACCACTTAAAATATAACCATTTAAAAATGTAAACACAGGAAGCAGATGTGGCTCAAGCGATTGGGCTTCTGTCTACCATATAGGAGGTCCAGGGTTCGATTCCCGGGGCCTCCTGGTGAAAGGCAAGCGAGCTGGCCCAAGCAGAGAGCTGGCTCACAAGAGTACTCGCCCATGCAGGAGAGCTGGCAACAAAAAGAGAGAAGAGAAACAACGAGAGATGCAGCAAATCAGGGAGCTGAGGTGGCGCAAGAGATTGAGCACCTCTTTCCACTCCAAAAGGTCCCAGGATGAGTCCCTAAAGAGAAGATAAGCAGACACAGAAGAACACAGAGAGCAGACAGTGAGAGCAAAACAATGGGGGGGGCGCGGATAAATAAATAAATCTTCAATATATATATATATATATATGTATATATAAATATATATTTATATATATATAAAAACACCATTCTTTGTTTGAGGGCTATAAACAAACAGGTGAGATTTGACCCTTGGGCAGTAGTTGGCTGCCTCCAGTCTACTCTAAGCAAATTATAGCAATTCCATTCCCCTTTGCCTAGAAGTGATTGGCCTAGAAGTAGGCATGTACCTTATCCCTGGCCAATGAGGGGAAAGATGCTGGAGGGATTTTCTGATTCCTCATACGAAGAGGCTACCACATAAGTCATCCTTCTTCATACCTTTTAAAATTTTATTTATTTTTTATTTTTTTCATACCTTTGAATGTGGCTGTGTGAGATACTGCTACCAGCTAAGCTTTGGCAGCCATCTTGCGGTCATAAGATGAGGACCAAGAAAACAGAGAGAAAAAGACCAGCCCATCGTTGTAAAGTTGCTAAACCATCCCTGGGATGGCCTATTTCCAGAGAGATGTCTGGTCATATGAGAAAAACAAACCTCTATTCTCTCAGTTGCTCTTAGCCAAGAATTCTGTTACTTGCTGCCAAACACATTCTCACTGATACATCAAGCAAGATGGCAGCTCAGATTATCAGGCGAAGAAAGAACTGCTGGGCTTCACACAAACTGGTGGTATATGGATTTCATTTATGGTTGACATTAGTCAGGGTTGGAACTTTAGCCATAAAACATACACACTGCCCCAAATTCCCTCAGGCAAGAATAAAGCGCGTCATCAGTCCCGACAGCCATTGTCAAGTTCTACGAAGTTTTCCTCTCCTGTTCTCACTATGCACAGGCAGTATCCTCAACACAAACCACCACAAATCTGCCTGTGAAATAAAACCAATCAACTTGTTCTAATATGCAGGAGGGGCCATTGCTCTGAAGGGAGTCCCACCCCTACTGGAGTTGACCCCCTGAGTCCTCAACCCAGGTCCTTGTCAAAGGAAGCTGCGGTATCAGCGTTTCCCGGTGGCTCTCATGATTAAATTCAGAAGTCATATTCTCTTCAGTGTCTTTATGTCAGAATGCTGCTTTGGTGATGCTGAGAGTAATTAGGCCTCTGCCCAACGGGAGGCATTATCAAAGGCTGCGGCTGGTGGAGAAATGTATTGCCCAAGCAAGTTGCTGTTTTCCAATCAGCTTATTAATTATTTTGTAAGGCCAGGCAGGGCCTGGTGAGGGACTTGCCTCCAGTGCCCTCTCGCAAGGATGGGGCCCCAGGCTTGGAGCACAGTAGGGGGATTCTGGGACCTGCCCACCCTGAGATTAAACTGGGCAAAGAGGGTCTGTGTTAGGCAGGGTGCTCCAGATTCTTTTGAGGCTCCCAAACTAGGTTGCCTTTTTCTAATGCTTCTGAGGACCTACATTCCCATCTTTTTTTGATTTTCCTTTCTTCACTTTTATCACCTCCTTTCTCATTCATTCATACATTCATTTAACTCATAAATGTTTAGTATTAAATGCCTGTTCTGAATTTGTTCAGAGGTTCTCTTTGGGGTGATGAAAAAGTCTGGGTAATGAGTGGTGGCGATGGCAGCATGATGCTGTCAATGTGATTAACACCACTGAATTGTACCCTCGAAAAGGTTAAAGTAGGAAATTTCATGTTCTAATGTGTTATCACAATAAAAAAAAATTTTTTAAACTGTAGTACTGTACAACACAGAGTGAATCCTAAATGCAAACGGTGGACTTTAGTTAATAACAAAATTATAATAATATTGGTTCATCAATTGTAGCAAATGTACACACTCATGCAAAATGTTAATAAAAGGGAAAAATGCATGTGGGAGGGCTGTATATGGAACTCTGTACTTCTTGCATTTTTCTGGAAATCTATAATTGCTCTGAAAAATATAAATAAGTTAAATAAAATGCCTGCTTTGTGCCCTACAACAGGGGTGTGATGGTAATCAAGGCAGAAATGGTCCCTGCCCTGAGAGAGCTTACAGTCTAGGACTGGAATCCAGCCTTAAAAGGTGAGGGGAGAGGCAAGGTATTTTGGATGCTCAGAGTGGGGGCATCTAACAAGGAAGGCAGGAAGGATGACATTCCAGCAGAAGTGGCCTTTGAGCTGACACCTGAAGAATGAAGAGTTTGCCGGGCAGAGGGCACGCATGTGCCAAGGCCTGGAAGTGAACGTCAGCACAGTGGGTTCAAAAGACACGAAGAAGGTCCATGTGGAAGGATCATGGTGAGGGGGGGCAGGAGAGAAGGTGGAAGAGGCAGGACAGAGAAATTCAGCAGAGCTGGTCAGCCACGCGAGAAGCGGCTGACCTTTATTGCAAGAACAACAGGAAATCGCTGAAGAGTTTTAAGCAGAGGAACGATGTAATGAGATCTCCACGTTCATTCACTCAGTGGCTATTTACTGAAGGCCCGCTATGTGCCACACACCTGCTCCTTGCCCTCGTGGAGGTGCCAGGCTGATCGACACTCGTCTTAATGACTAATGGTCAAGTCTGAGAAGGGCTATGGAGGAGGAGATTCAGGGGCCATGTTTGCTCCCCCCGATCCACTCTCCACCCAGCTCATGCACCTTCTCCGCCCCACAAGTCTCGCCTGTGTGGCTTCCACAACGGGCTCCCTTGTACCAAGGATCAAAGGGAGAGAAGAGAGAGAGGTTGGGGTATTTAATTCCTCTGGCTGGCTCCTTGCTATGAGGGTCCGAAACAGCTTCCTCCCCTTGCCCTGACAGCTCCCCACAGTTGCCAACGCTCTAGCACTTTGACATCCCTGCTCCGCAGTCACAACTTGTGAACAATCCATTTATAAAACTCTTCTCTAAGTACCCTGCCGAGGGTTCTATTTTTTCCTGGCCAGGAACTTGACTGATACAGAGGGGACATAATTTAAACTGGAGAGAGGGACTAGAAAAGGCCTCTCTAAGAAAATCACATTTAGGTTGAGACCTGAAAGATGGCATCCAGGATGAGGAGTGGGGAGAGGGGAGGAAGGAAGGAGCCTGAGCAAGGGCCCTGAGAGGAGAAAAGCCTTGGAGTATTTGAAAACAAGTCCATTGTGGCTAGTGAGATCAGTTGGGGGAGAGGGCATGACTTGGGATGAGGCCAGAGGGGTAGGCAGGGCCTAGAATCACATAGGGTCCTTCAAGCCACGGTAAGGGATAGCATCATTAATGCATTCCCCAAATGTCTCTAGCTCTTTGCCTCGGAACATGGTAGGACTTCACTTCCTGGATCCCTTTGTGGATGGGTAGGGTCACATGATTATTTTGAGCTAATGAATCATAAGCAGAAATGATGTGTGTCACTTTCATGCTGAAGCATTTAATTACCAGTGTGAGACCCTCCAAAGCTTTCTTCCTCTGTCATAACAACTGGCTGCACCCTAGATCTGGTCCCAAAATGAAGAGCTTCAGGAGCCCCTAGTTGACCCACAGTAAACATGTAGCGAAAACAAGAACGAAATCTTTCTTGTTTAAGCCATTGAGACTTGGAAGGGGATGTTTGTTATTGCAGTAACCTAGCCTCTCCTGACTGCTACAGTAAGTATTTGGGAATTTTTTTTTTTAAGATTTTTTATTTATTTATTCATTTATCCCCCGCCTGCTGCTTGTGCTCTCTGGGTCAGCCAACCACGCCGTGCAGGCGGGCCTGCCCTCACCAGGAGGCCCTGGGAACCGAACCCGGGGCCTCCCATATGGTAAACGGGAGCCCCACTGATTGAGCCACAGCCACTTCCCAGTATTTGGGAATTTATTCTAAGTGTAATGGGAAGGCACTGGAGAACACAGTGGAGGAATGGATTAATGGAGCCAAGTCTAGAAGCTGAGACCAGGGGGCGATACAGGTGACAGTTAACCATAGTCACGTTTAGGGGGCTCTCCAGAGAAGTCCCTGTGGATATGGGGTGGCTATTGGATGGCCTAAGGTGTCACTCCTTCCCCTGGCTCTGGGCTCTGGTTAACCCCTTAAGAGAAAGACCACACCTTCTCATCCAGTTCAGACAACAGAATTTTCATTGATTTAATCAAAGATTCGTAGTCCTCCTTGGTTTGCAGCAGGAAAGACAGTTCCATGTAGTTTTTCTCATTCAGGTTCAAGTTCCTCGAGGACTTTATGAGACTCAAAATCAGGGTGATCTCATTCTGCTCCTCTTGCAAGGTCTTGATTTCCTTGCTGTTGGGAAAGCAGCACATGGTTAACCCTGAACCCTGAGTCCACCTTGACCCAACACTCCAGGCACCTTAGCCCTGAGAGGTAGTCCCACCTGAGCGCCCTAGAGAGGAAGAGAGTGGAAGCCACTTGCCTAAGGTCACGATGGAGGTCCAGAACTCAGGCTGCAGCCTCACTGCAATTTCCACTGCTCCCTCCTTTTCAGAGGGGTATTGTTTTCCAAGGAGACAATTTACTGCTGTGCCTGTCAAAACCCATTCCCTAACCATATGGCTGAAGCCAGCATATGCCAGCAGCCACACTGGCATCTGACTGCAGATCTCCTTTCCATACTACAGCCAACTATCTCTGGTAATGAGGGGCAAACATATCAGACTGAGTTTTTTCAATTTGGTGCCAGCATGGAGATGAGCAATCACCTTCAGCCTCCAACTCCTCCTCTGCTTGGGCTGCTAAGGATTGATTAAATGGGCGATGTGCATCCCTGTTCCTTTCTCTTCCTCTCTCTACTCTGGCGAAAGGATAGAGTGGGGTGAGTAAGGAAGAAGGATGTGGACAAAGAGGGTGATTTCAAGAAGGAGGCTTGGGAAACTGCACAATAACTAAAGGAAAATGGCACAGAGGTCAAGTTTCTGGCAAAGTTGAGGTACCCTATACACACGCATGGTGTGGTTTGAGACCAGCTATGTCAGTATCTTTTGGAAGCTTGTAGAAATGCAGAATCTCAGGTCCCAAACCAAACCCAGTGTATCCAAATCTGCTTTATAACAAGATCTTCAAGTGATTTGTATGCACATTAACGTTTTGGAAGCAGTACTCTAGAACAGCAAAGAATATTCTAGGGTAAGGGTCAGAAAACTTTTTCTCTGTAAAGGTCCAGAAAGTAGATATTTTAGGCCTTGAGGGCCATAAAGTCTCTATTGCAACCTGCAGCTCAAAAGCGGTCAGAGGCAATATGTAAACAGATATGTGTGGATGTGTTCCAATAAAACTTTATTTACAAAAACAGGCAGTCAGCCAGTTTTGGCCCATGGGCCCATAGTCTGCTGATGCCTGCTCTAAAGCAGCACTGTCCAATGGAACATTCTGTGACAATGGAAATGTTTTATAGCCACGCTGTCCAACAGTAGGCACACTTAGCTACTGAGTACTTGAAATGTGGCTTGGTGCGACTGAGGAACTAAATTTGAAATTTTATTTAATTGCAATTGATTAAAATTTTAAATAGCCATATGTGACTGGTGACTATGGGAATGGAATCACTCACTCACGTCAGGATCATGCATGTGCAGGAGCAGCACTGAGAAAAAGCATGGCCTGAGATTTTGCACCCTGGGTGCCCCACTTGCCTCACAGTCATCCTAATCTGTTTACAGGTGTTTCATACTGAAGAATCTAAAATTTCTACTCTTACACCCCCTCCCCTTCAATTCCATCAAAGTGAAACTAGATCAAATGGACTGGCTTAGAGCCAGAGCCTCGCAGGGTCGGGGATAGGAGTGGGGGAAAGGTAGCAGAAGAGTAAGATTCAAGAGTGATGTCAGGGGAAGCGGATATGGCTCAAACAGATGGGTACCCGCCTACCACATAGGAGGTCCCAGGTTTGGTTCCCGGTGCCTCCTAAAGAAGACCAGCAAGATGACAAGCTGACATGACGGGCTGGCGCGGCAAGATGACACAGCGAGGTGACAAAATGAAGAGACACAATGAGGAACCACAATGAGAGACACACCAAGCAGGAGCGGAGGTGGCTCAAGCCATTGGGCATCTCCCTCCCACGTGGAAGGTCCCAAGTTTGGTTCCCAGTGTCTCCTAAAAAGAAGACGAGCACACAACGAACAGGCACAGAGAGCAGACAGCAAATGCAAACAACAAGGGGGGGCAGGGAGAAATAAATAAAAATAAAAATCTTTTTAAAAAGAGTGATGTCAGAGGGAGCCCAGAAAGGAGGGTTGGGCTGTAAATCAGGGCTGCCAGACACAGATGTGCAGGCTGTGGACTGCATGGTTGTAGCGACCGCCATTACTTCATAAACATGGGTTTGGTTGATGTATTGCCTTTTCTAAGAAATCCCTACCTAATGATAATTTTTCCAACAGATGTCAGTAAAGTGTCTTGAGAAAGGGTGCCTTTTACTAAATTCACATGAAGGTTCCATGTGGACTAGCGGAGGCCCTGTATGAGGTAAATTCGTGGAAAATCTAAAGAATCCCTTTCCTTCATGCTCTGGACTTCAGGCATCAGCTAACAGATTTTCTTTCCAATAATGGACAGTTGTTTCTACCCGTATAAACATTGTGGATGTAGCTATAGAGTTACACCATGAAACCCCTGGAGGGGAGCTAAAAATGCCCATTTACTGTTTGTGGATTCAACCCCAGGGAATACACTATACTTTCTAGGGCAACCCCAATTTTAAGATTTTATTTATTTATTCATTTATCCCCCCCTTGCTGCCCGTGCTCGCTGGGTCAGCCAACCACGCCGTGCGGGCAGGCTTGCCTTCACCAGGAGGCCCCAGGAACCGAACCCGGGGCCTCCCATATGGTAAACGGGAGCCCTACTGATTGAGCCACAGCCGCTTCCCCCAATTTTAAATACTCTATCTTGTAGTCCCCATAAGGACACAAAAGTAGGAAACATGATTTGAGGCATCCGCAGTTCAATGATGGCCCCGTTCTGTGAGAACTCTCTCCACCTCCAGCTCTAGAGCCCTGGAGTGACACTCCCCACCCCACCCCCCGCCTGTGGCCCAGCACCCCTGGCCTCAGCTCATGGCACCTGGAATCGACACCAGACCCAAGCAGATTCTCCCTCTTCTGGGAATTTGGAATTGGAATTGTTTAAAGACAAGCTGTCTGGGTAGGCCTTGGTACCTCACCAACTTGTGAGCTGGGGGCAGCCATGTCCCACCAGTCAGGACTCATCTTCAGAAAGGAAAAACAAAACCGATGTGAAGAAATAAACAGGAAACAGAAACAGTTTTTCATTTAAGTCCTACCCTGAGACATGGGTGCGTGAGACTGGTTTATGGAGACATCCTGGATTCTGGCAATAAAACGTCCCCTCCCCACTGAAGCCATCCCGAGTGGGTTTCTCTTAAAACCAGAGTCTTCAGATAGAAGCCACTGGGTCCCCAGACTGGGTTCAGAAGTGGGCCCCACCCCATGACCACATGGGAAGGCAAGTGCCATGAAACCAAACCCTAAATTTTCTCCAAGTTCATTCCCTACAAAACCCGAGCTGTCACTTACTGCTGATTTGCGATCTTCTGCTGGGAACGGAAGTTAAAGGTCTTACGGCTTTCTACCATCTTCCTGAACTGTTGCCTCAGTTTACGAAGCTCCATCTCCACCAGTTGCTCTTTGGTCTTCTCCAAAGGTTCCTCAGGAGTTTCAGAGTCTCTTCTCCTGTACTTCTTTGACTGGTGAGATGGGGGCAGTGAGCAATTGGTTAGACGACTAGAGAATTCCATGTTTCAGCTCCAGGAGGGAGTCAGAGGGGTGTTTGGGCAGGGCTGGAGGTGGAAGACCACATGTGGATGATGTTAACTGCTTTGGGTTGTTCCATGGAAAACCTGCCCAGTGGAGAGGAGGCTAGGCCTTAACAAGGTGTTCTTTGGAGTATCGGGTTCAAGTTCTGGCTCAGCCACTTCCTGGCTGTGTGACCTTGGGTGAGTGACTCAAACTGTCTGAGCCTCCAGTCCCTTTTCTATAAAATAGGTGTGCATAAATTTGTTGTCAGGATTAAATGAGCTAATATGTGTACAGAGTGCAGCACAGTGCCTGACCCATAATTAGCACCCAGTACACAGGAGCTATTACCACCATCGGCATCTTGGAATCGCGCTTTCCCTCTGCTCAGACACCGGATACCAGCAGGTCAAAGCCAGCAAAAGCTTCTTTCTCTCTCTGCAATGCCCTGTCCACAGTGGTGAAAGGAAGACAACCTGTGAGCCAACCCTGCTGGAGCTCCTGGACCAAGCGTCACCTCCTCCCTTCCCACAGTCCCTTCCTCCTCCCTCAGCCTGGCACGTGAGGAGGACATGGCAGATGGCTGCCCGGGTACGAGAAGAGGCACTTCTTTAAAAAAGCCATGTTTGCCTGAAACTTGTTCCTCTCATGATTTATTATTAGGAGCTGGGCAGATGGTTCCGACAAGTCGGTTACCCTCCTGCTCCCTGTGTTCCCAAAGAAGGGTGGGGGCAGCAAATGGCATCAGGGTGGTGGGTCCCCTGATGGGGTGAAAGTGAAACTCGCCCAACTTCAGCTCCAGCTGTGGGTGGACTCCCCCGTTTAAAGCAGGAGCCAGTGATGCCGAAAGGCTTTTTAATAATGTTATAACGTGGACCTCATCTGGCCTCCAGGTAGTGAGAGGAGGGAAACCCCACAAACCCCACGGAGCTGTGAGACCAGCTGCTGCTCCACCCCCTGACTTCAGAGGCTGGATTCCTAAAGCAGAAACTTCTAGTTTCACTACCTCCTTAGGGGTCCTGCAGAGTAGCCGTTGAAAGCACTGGTTGTGGAGATAATCCGATCCGAGTGCAAATCCCTTCTCAGCCACTTATAAACCTGAGAAACTCACTTCAGTGCTCTGGGTCTCGTTTTCCTCATCTGGAAAATGGGGGAAATTCTAGAAGCTCCCTCACAGCCAGCAGTGGCTGAGACGGTATGCGCTGCTCCCTGCGGTGAAGGTGGAGGAGTGACTGCTTCTGAGGGATTAGGGGCACCCGTTCCCCCACTCGGGGTGAGGAGAGCCCAGGTGGCCTGTGGGGACCCCGCCCCCCCAGCTCAGGGTGGGGCACGTGCCCCTGGCTGGGCCAAAGTGCCAGGTCCAGGCTAAGCTGCACACCCCCAGCCCCCTAGTCTGAGGCATTTCTTCACAGATGGGCACGCGACTCTGGCTAGTCCAAGCAGAGTGGACAGCAGAGTTGAGGCTTGAACTCTTAGGAGGAGACTTTGTTTCCTGCTGCCTCTGAACCTAGGTGAACGGGGCTGGGAGTGGCTGGCAGCCATCTTGCCTCCACATGGAACCTGAGAATAAAGCCAAGGCTAGAGGAGAGCAGACAAACTAGTGAGAGGTTGAACCTTGAAGACGTCATCTGAGCCTCTGGATCTAGCCAACCGGGAAAATGCCTCTGGGTCATGTTCAAGTACGTAAATCAGTGTATTCCCTAAAGGCAATCTGAGATGAGTTCTCTATTACTTGCAACCAAATGAGTCCTCAGGCCAGAAGTCCTTGGATCTATTTAGCAGAGAGTATGTGCTAAACATTGTAGGGAATTCAGTGGTGAGTCAGCCTTTAAGGACCTATGAGTTCTGCCCAGGGCCAAAGAGTTGGAAAACACTTCACAAAGGAGTTGACTTTTTAATTTGGGCTTTGAAAGATGAATTGGAGTTCACCAAGCAGAGAAAGAAAGATAGGGAGAGAATTCTGAGCAGAGAAATTGCCTGGGCAAAGGTTGGGAGGCAAGCGAATAAAAGGAGTATTCAGAAATGATGTGTTGTCTAGCATAGGTGGCAGCATGCAGTGAGAAATGACTGGCAATGAGGTCTGGAAGACTAGAACAGCCTGAAAGAGATCATGTTAATTGCCTCCCCGACATGTGGAGTTGTGGCTGGAGGCAGCTGCCTGGCCAGGCCCACACTTGTATCCAGATAGGGCTGTGTGGCTCGTTCTCACCAATGGGAAGTGAGCAAATGGGAAACGTGTCACTTCCAGGCCATGACTTTTAAGAAGCTGATGTGCCTTTTCCATCCTCTTTCCCTCATCTGACATCTAGGGGAAGCAGGGCCACAAGATGGGGGGAATCCCCAAATCAACCTGTGGAAGAAGTCACCTGCCAACCAGGAACAGCCTCATTGGAGAGCTACATGAGTGAGAAATTGACTTCTGTTGTGTTGAGCCCATGGAATGAAGGGATTTATTTGTTATAGCAGCTGGCATGACTCTAATAATACCCTAACTTCTTCCTTCCTAGCAGGACCCTGCCCAGCCCCAGAGGATGAATCCTGATTGGTTCCGGCTAACTCCACTTCCCTTTGTTAATGATTGGTTGGGGCTTGGGGATGTGACCCAGACACAGCCAATGAGACATAAGGAGAATTCTATTCCTATTCCTTTGTGACAAAAAGAGAGAGCTTGTCTGTGTTCCCTTCTGTTGTGGGTTGAATTGTGTCCCCCAAAAAGATATGTCGAAGTCCTAACCTCTAGTACCTTAGAAGGTGACTTATTTGGAAATAAGGTCATTGTAGATGAAATTAGTTGCATTAAAATTAGGTCATACTGAAGGGTTCTTAATGAGGGTGATTCCTTAATCCAATACGACTGGTTTCTTTAGAAGGGGAGAAGAGACATTGAGGGGAGACCACCACATGATGGTGGAGGCAGAGACTCAAGTGCTGCAGCTGCAACCAAGGAATGCCAAGGATTCCTGGCAAACCACCAGAAGCGAGGAAGAGGCAAGGAAGGATTCTCCCCTCCAGATTTCAGAGGGAGCATGGTTCTGCCAACATCTTGATTTTGGACTGCTGGCTTCAAGAACTGTGAGACAATAAATTTCTGTTGTTTTAAGCCACGGAGTTGTAATACTTTGTTATGACAGCCCTAGGAAACTAATATACTCTCTCTTCCTGATTTTAGAAGTCATTATGTGAGGGCATGATGGTTGGTGCTGTGGCAACCACCCTGCAACCATGAGGAGAAACATCACTGTCACACTGAGGAGAGCTAAGAAAGATGGGGAAAAAATTAGGTCCTTTTTGAGATTTTTTTGCCACTGCACCATCACTGGTACTGCCTACTTCCAGGTTTCTTGCAAAAAAAAATGTGTTACTATAGTTTCAGGCACTCTTATCAAATATTCTGTTCGTTGCAGTCTAAAGCATTCCTAACTTACATGATTTACTACCTTTAAAACGATTCTGAAGTGATACAACAATAGCGTCTGGCAATGTAGGAACCTCTGGCTTTGCCCTGATATGTCCTACAGGGGTTGGGGGCCAGCTGATTTTTGATAAATCACATTTGAAAGGAAATATCTCTTGTCAGAAAATGCCCACAGGCAGGGAAGCAGGGTAAAGGCAATGGTTCCAAGTCTTCACCATTTCTGGGTGAGCCCTCAAGGGGGGTTGGGGGTAGAAACTGTAGCAGGATTTACCTGACTGGTAAGATTTGGACAAAGAATACTCACTCAGGGACCTCTTTCAACTCTGGAATTCTGTGCCGCTCCAATTTCATGTTGTCCAAGAACTTTCTATATTCAAGAGCTCTTTTGGTCCTAAGTGGATCTGTAATGTACCTTTTAAAAAGCATGAGTCAGGTAGTCTCAACATTCCCTGGCTGTGTAATTTTAGCACTCAGGGCCTCAGTTTCCTCATCTGTAGAATGGGATACTTACACCCACCTCCCAGGATAAATAATATCTGAAGCACTTAGCACACATAATTGGTATCTGATGAATGTAACTTGTGACTCGGCAGTTTCCAAGTATCAATTTGTCTTGCCCTCCACGTAACTACTTGGGTTCTGTGTTTTCTCCCAGGAGCTAGAGGTGGGGTCTGCTCCTACCTTTAGGATACCCACAGAGAGCCGGCTTCCTCCTGGGGCCCTGGCTTCTCTCCAGCTTCCAGACGCCAAAATAGGCCTTTTCCTTCCTACCAATGCCCTCGGGGCTGGGCCCACTCTGTTCCCTGGGGCAGATCCACCCCTCACCTCCCACTCCACTTCCAGCCCCTTCTCACAGCTGAAGCTTCAGAGAGCCTCAGGCACCCTGGCCCCCAGCTCACCACCCTCTCATTCAGGTATCTTGAACTCAGGGCCCTTGAGGCAAATTCAACCTGCTCTCAGTTCTACAAGGCAGCCAGACGCAGACAGTGTTTAAAACAGGAATGCAGTGCGTGCACTCCCTCTCCAGGCTGCAGGCCCCAAGACTTCCCACTTCCTCCCCATTTCCTTAACTGCCGGGAATTTGAGCTTGCAATTTCTTCGAGGAATCCCAAACCTGCCCACTTTGTGGAAGCAGTGTGTACAGTGGGAAATGCTGACAAATCCAAGGGCCTAGGTCAGGAGAAGAGAGATAACAGTGCTCGGTGCTCTTGGCAAATACTGTTTGAATGAATAAGGTTTCCTCCCAGGCAAAGATCATCCCTGTCTACAGTCTTAATATTTAAGTAGCTGGGGCAGGGAGGCAGGGCCTCTTCTGCTATTGAATTTTAGCTAGCGGCCTTTAGAGGAAAAGCCTGACCCACGAAGGGCTCTGCAGGGACCTTCCAGAAGGCAGCTTCGCCGACTGTAAAATGCAGGTCTGAGCGGGAGCGGTGGGTGGTGAGCCAGGGCCATGCAACCCTGCTGGTCCCATACTTGGGGCACCAGCAAAGCAGGGGTGCAGTAACACATACAGGTACATTTTTAAAACTCGGGATACTTATGGGGGAAACTGAAAGTGTGTTGGGCTTCCTTGGAATAATTTTGCACACCGTAACTCGTGCGTGCTTAAAGGAGGAGAGGGGGCAGGGCAGCTAAAGCTTAGCACGGGCGGGGCGCGGTCCGCACGCCTCGGCTTCTGCCCGGCAGAGGGAGCTGTGGAGCAGCGGCGGCGAACCTTACCGCCTGCCGGCGGCCTCCGAGGGCTCGAGTCCGACGGCTGCTCCCACCGCGAGTCCGACGGCGCCCGGAGGGCTGCTGGCTGCGCAGCGCCACCCCCGGGTCCACGTGCCGGCCCTCTCGGGCCCCGGAAGCGGCGCCTTTGTGACTCGCACAGCGGGGCGTTCTTCCCCAGAGGGCGTTCGGGGGCCCCGGGGAGGGGAGGAGATGGGGGGACGACACACTGTTCAGCGACCCCCAGCACCCCCTTCCCAGACCACCGGGTACCTCCGTGGCGCCACCAGCACCCTCCCGGCCCCGCTGCCTCACGCGCTCTGGCGCTCACAGCCACCCCACAGGGTGCCGCTCCACAGGCATTTAACGCAGTTCCTCCCGCTCTGCAGAAGAGGAGGAGAAAAGTGAGGGGAAAAGTAATTTCACCAACAGGGGAGAGTTTGCCCCCACCCCGCCCCTGTGAGCATGTGGGGCTCCCAGCATCCGGGCCACCTGGGACTCCCGGCGTGACAATTTCACTGCCCTGAGGGTGGCGGTTTTTTCTTTCTTCAAATTAAAAAAAAAAAAAAAAAAAAAAA
>JAKSZT010054518.1:7941656-7968672 GCA_026826555.1 Tolypeutes matacus | reverse complement strand
AAAAAAAAAAAAAAAAAAAAAAAAAAAGGAAAGAAAAACAAAACAAAACGATAAATATCTTTCATACAATTGGCCTCGAAATCCAAGCCGACTACTTCCTCTGCAGCTAAACTGAAGAACTGGAGGGAGCTGATTGCCAAACCTAGATTTCGGAGTAATTTTGATTCCGTGTGATTTCCACCTTCCCTAGTCCCCTGGGTGAACTATAGCTCAGCATTACTGAAGACTCTATTTCCTTATCCCTACACTCTTGGGACAAGATGTGTTTTAGAACTTACCTCATTCTTGGCTTCAGAAAGGTAATATGGTATACTAGGAAGCTTATTGTCCCTGTTGTTGCTGGCAGCCATTTTGTAGCCTTGAGGGAGGCCAGTCTGAGTGTATCTTAGGTAATGCCCCCCCCCCCCCGGGGGAGGCTGAGCAACACATTATAATCAAACATATGAGTATTCATACTAAGAGGAAAAGGCTGCAAACAGCCTCAGGTCAAGAATTGCTCCATATGGTTCACAGTGTTTCTGAGCAAGTATTATACCCCCATTTTACAGATTTGGTAAACTGAGGCTTGGAGAAAAAAATGACTTTTTTTTTTCCCTCCCAGCACGGGGGTTTGACCTGCTCAGTGTCTGGCCTGGCCGGACCCCCCCTTCCTTAGGCAACTGGTGCCCCCGGGCTCCCCCAGGGACCAACAATGACTTTTGCACTATGGCCCCACTAGAAAGTGGGGGAGGCAGGACTTCGATCCAGGGCTGGCCATCTCTGGAGCTTCAAGCTTTGCCACAACCCTATGTGAAATCAGAGCCCCAAACCCCAGCTGCACTTCTGGTTTCTACCATCTCTCTGGTATTTAATGGGAGCAGTTCCATACATAGCCCAGTGTGACTCACACATTTCAAGTGTCAACGACTGAAAAATTAAGTACAATTAAGTTCAGGACTTGTTAAAAATAGGCTTTCCTCAGAAGAATTTACTCTCTTTGACTTTAGAGGCACAGACATCAGCAGCCCCCATGCAGAGAAGTGCAAAGCTTTTTAATTAGAACATGCTAGAATCAGTTCTGCTAAAGCGCTCTTCAGCTTCCATCAGCAGGGCTGGAAGCAGGGTGAGCTGCCAGCTTGCCAAAGCAATGAGCCAGCTGTGAGAAATCGGGGTGATAGTCGAGTCTACAGAACAGTGGAGGAAATGAAGGCCAAGTTGCAGAGGATCTGGGCAAAGGCATTTGGACACGGCCCCAGGAGGTTGATTGTCCAAGTGATTCTTTGGCTACAGGATCAGAAACCCAGTCAGGCTAACTTGAAACTTTTTCTTTTCTTTCCCAGAATCTGTTCCCTCTTCTCCTTCCTAGCAGATCCCAATTTGCCCCTTACCCACTTTGCCTCTGAGACCAAGAGAAGCTGATTTTCATACATACCCCCACAAGAGGTTTTTGTTCATTTGTTTTCGAGGTACTGGGGGCCAGGGATTAAACTCGGGCCCTTGTATGTGGGAAGTCAGCGCTCAATCACTGAGCCACATCGGCTCTCCTGAATTGTTTTTTTTTTTTTTATTTGTTTTGCTTGTTGTTTGTTTTTTTCTAGGAAGTACCGGAACCGAACACAGGACCTTCCATGTGGCAAGCAGGCCCTCAACTGCTTGAGCCACATCTGCTCCCTGCCCACAAGAGATCATTATTTTTTTTAAAGGTTTATTTTATTTATTTATTCCCACCCACCCCCGTTTTTTTAATGCTCTCTGTCTGCTCTCTGCTCTGCTCTCTGTGTGGCCTCTATGGCTGCTTGTCTTCTTGTCTTCTTTTTAGAAGGCACTGGGAACTGATCCAGGGACCTCTGATGTGGGAGAGAAGCACTCAATCACTTGAGCCACCTCAGCTCCCTGGTTTGTTGTGTCTCTCATTGTCTCTCCTCTTTGTCTCTTTTTGTTGTGCCATCTCTTCGCACGGGCCAGCTCACCTTCACCAAGGGGCCCCGGAAATCGAACCCAGGACCCTCCATATGGTAGATGGGACCCCAATCACTTGAGCCACATCTGCTTCCCCCACAAGAGATCTTGATTAGTCTTAGTCAACCACAGCCCTCGGGTCCTTCTTGCCAGTCGATTGGACCAGGAATCTAAGCATACACCACGCAGTGCATGGCATTCTGGAGATTATATCTGGTTCAGGTGCAGGCACATAACTGATAGTGACCTAACCAGACAGAAAGGAAGGACTTAAAGTCCAGATTGGGGGAAAAAACGCTTTCTCTAGCTGCATGGATGTTGCTCCTGTTGTTGCCGGCGACCCTCTTGTAACCATGAGGGATGTCAATCAAAGCCAACACACGATGGAGGGAAGAGCCCAGAGAGAACTGTGGAGCAAGGGAGCCAGAACCCTGATCACACCAGACCTGAAACCCGCATTAGCTCTGCGCTGCCTGTTTTATGAATTAATAAATTTCCTTATTGGTTAAGCCAGTCTGGATTGGGATTTCTGTTAAGTGCAGCCAAAAGCATGCTAAGTTATATCCCCATAAGGAACAAGAACCAAGACATGGAAAGCTGTCAGAAACCAAGGCAGCTCTTCTCTCCAGCTCTCTTTGGAACTACCTTGTCTCTTAAACCAGCATCTTTTTTACGGACTACTTTCTCTGTGCTCCCTCTTTTACCCCAGCTTGCTTTTTACAAGTTTCCATTTTAGAGTGCAGTTTTAAAAATAAAATTAATGTACCAATCTCAACTTCCCAGGAAAAAGAATCCAGTTGGCTCAGCCTGGATTTGATGTTCTCCCCTGACCCAATCAAGTGGAATTAGGGGATCATGGTGAGGTGATGCAAAGTCCCTCAGCAGGGACTTGTGAAAATAACTATCAGAAAAGGGGGCACAGGCCCGGAGGGCACAATGGTGCAGCAGAGAGAACACTGGACTAAGTGTTAAGATACCCAGGTTCTAGTTCCTGCTCTAACACTGATTTGCTGTGTGTCCTTAGATAAGTCAGTTAACATCTCTGAGCCTCAGTTTCTTGAGATGTCCAGGGTAAAACTGAGAACTTTAAAGCCCAAAGGGATTGTGATATATCCTACCTCATCACATGGTATTCACAATAAAACAGTATTCATCCATAAAATAAGTTTAAGGCATTCTGATTTCTGGCATGATGCTTTTTAAAAAATGAAATAGCAAATTATTTTGAGAACCAAAAAATAGTTTGGATGTCCCTACTTCACTGGTGCACTTGGTGCCTTAGTTTGTCTTTTGGGTAATTCGGCAAAGGAGGACACCCACTCCAGCCCTGGCTCTGTCTTCTTCAGCTATAGTAATGGTTCTGATCCCTAAATGTTGGATACCCAGTTCAATGAGGCTTGGAGACTGACCAAAGTTGCAGCTAGTAGCAGTTTATTGGCATGGTGGGGGGTCCAAAGTGAAGACTTCAGCCCGCCCCCGTATAGTTAAAAGGGGTGCTATATCTGCATCTATATCCTCGGGCATGGAGAAGTACTGCTTAGCTTGGGGCTGACTGGGGGCAGGGTGTCGGGGAGGATGTGGGGGCCTGTTTCAGGAGGGTATTCTCTGAGAGGCAGGATGTTTGCCCCTCTTGAGGGTGGGTGTTCGGGAAAGGGGGAAGCAGGTGTGGGTGGCTGCCCTCGGGCCAACAGGGCGCGGGGTCTCGTCTACTCAAGCTTCTACTTAGGACTGTTTGTCTTGCCGTACACTAAACACAAGGATGCCGGTTGTAATGTTATCTCTAAAGTGGAAATAAGTACAGATCAACAAGATAAACATGACTCAGAAAGAAGCCAGACCCCAAATTGCTCATCCTTGGCAGTACCACTTATTTAAAGTACACCACTGGGTGCAACTGACCTGTGCTGTGAGAGGGCAGGACACAGGTCATCTCGGGGAGGAGGCATGGCGGAGAAGTAACTGGAAAGCGCAATCAGGCGGGGTCCGGAGTGCTGAGAATGTTCTGTTTCTTGATCTGGTCACGCGGATAAGTTCACTTGTGAAGATTCATCAAGCTCCACGCTTCTGAGATGTATCCTTTATATCTCAGAATATAGTATATTCTACTTCAACAAAAATGTTTTCTGAAGAGATGAACGAGAGGGGGGCTTTAAAGTAAACTGGGGCCCATCTATGAATGGGACATCCTGGAGGACTGAAGGATTCTTCTAAAAGGACGGCATCAATTGTGCACGTGTTTTGTGCACCTTTGTTGTTTTGCCCACGTCACCCCTGACTCCAATCCATTCTTCACCCTTCTCTGCCGCCCTATAGCCCCCCCCCCCCAACGAAGCGGATACTATGGTCCACGCCACCCATGGAGTCCCTCGCCTCTGGCCCCTTGCCTCTGGCCGACGACAGGGGGCAGGGGTGGGGGGTGGCGTTTCTGTCTCCGGAGCCCCTCCCTGCCTGGTTGCTGGTCTCTCGGGGCCTCGACCTCCCTTCTTTGCTACCCTAACCGTGCCCCGCCTCTGTGAGCAGCCCCTTCTCCAGTGTCTCTCGACCTGCCGCTCCCCACCTTCCCTCGTGACAAGTGCCCTTGGAGCCGGTGCCGCGGAGACTCTGCCCTGAGGCGGGCGACGGAGGCCCGCGCGGGACCGAAGGCAGCGGTCATTTCGAGTTGGCGCCAGCAGCGATGCCACGTGCTTGCAGCCCAGCGAGCCGATGGCGGGGCCGTGCCCGCGCGCGCCGCCGCCGCCTCGCGCCGCCTCCCGGCCCCAGCCTCCCGCGCGAGCGCCCAAGTGCCGAGGCGCGGGCAGGCCTCCCGCCGCGGGCCTCGGGCCGCCGCCTCTGCCGCCGCTTCCTGGCCCCGCCGGGCCCCGCCAGGCCACGGCTGCCCCGGGCAGTTCACGCACCTCTCTGCCGGGCCTCCTCTTCAAGGGCCAGTGGCGGCTTCAGTGTGGCAGAAGCGGCTGTTTTCCTCCCCATTATCCGCCCTCTCCTTCCTCCCTAACTACGAATCCTTCCTGCATTGCCGAGGGCAACTCTCGAACTCCTGCCCCCCTTTTAAAAACGACACTTCCCAGCCTCCCCTGCAGAAACGGATGGCCGTGGGACTACGCTCCGGCTCTGGGAGGGTCTGTAGTGAGCCGGGCTGCGGCCCGGGGGTCTTGTTTTCCAAACTCTGTGCAAACATCCCTGAGGATCTGCGAGCTTTGGTGCTAATAAAGTGTTGGGCACTGGAGCCACCTCTCCTGTATGGAAAGCCAAGACGTCTCAGTTCTTCCCAGTCACTTCTGGGCAGTCCCAAACCAAGGCCTGACGGGTGTGGAGTACAAGAGCGCAGTTCCTTCGCCTTGAGGCGGGACAAACTCTGATACACACTCCAGAGCTCCCCACAGGTTCGGGCTGAAGCTGACGTGAAATTGCACGTTGCTTGGCTTCTTCCCTGTCTTCATCCTGCTCCCCCCATTCCTTGACCAGTTTTTCCTGGGAACATTTCCTTAATAATTCACTGGCATATGAATCCTTGGCTCAGGATCTGCTTCTGGGAGAACCCAACCTAAGACATGGGGCTTCCAAAAAAAGTTCCTAAAGAAAGAGCTGACTCAGTGGTATGCTCTCTTTCCTTCTTCTGCCATGCTTTCTCTTCCTGCCTGAAATGAAGGATGTAATGGCTGGAGCTCCAGCAGTCATCTTGTAACCATGATGTAGCAAAGGAGAGCTGAGCACAAAGACAGAAGGATTGTAGGTCCCTGATAACCTTGTATAGCCACCAGCCCTGACTCCTACCTCCTTCAGTCTTCTTTTTATGTGAGAGAAAAATAGAGCCCTACTTATTTAAGCCACTCTTTTTTCAGGTTTTAGATGTAGGATCCTACATAATTGCTGATGTTTTAGACCAATAAAGCTCTTGAATCTTTCTCATCACAGGGAATTTCTCCCTTGAATGTCTTTCTCCTTAGGCACTGATCACATGCACCCCTCTAACTTCCTGTCTCCCTCCAGCAAAACAAGACCTCTCTCTTCCATAATTATAACACAAGAACAATAATAGTAACTATAAGTGAGCCAGGCACTGTTCTAAGCACCCAATATGCAATAACTCATTTAATTTTCACAACCACACCACAAGGTGGTTATTCACATTATCCCCATTTTACAGAGGAAGAAGCTGAGCCATAGATAGAGTAGTTCCTCCCCCTACCCTCTCCTGGACCACCCCCCAAATCAAAATCCTGGTTAACATATTATGTTGATATATTTAACCCTTTTTTGTCCTCTCGTCCTTCTAGCTAGCCCAGGGGGAATGAGGAGAGGGACAAGGGCTCACCCTCCACAACAGAAAAGGCCCATCCAGGTGGTTTCCTAAATAACAGAGCAATTTTCCCCCTAAAAGACGTTCTTTCATATTTCTTGGGAACCAGCCCAAACCTCAGACGGTGTTGAAAATGATCATCTACTCCACACTCTGTCTTAAAAATTGAAATGCCAAGTTGCTTCTCTTGATAAATAAGAAGAGATTTCTCCAGTCTTCCCTGTGCATAGTTCTGATGAAACAGGTGCCACTTTCCTTACCTGCTTGGGCCTTCCCCCGGAGCATCCTTGGTTACCTCATTCATTCCCGTAGAGCCTTAGATTTGCGAGACACCCCACTGGTGCCATGGCACCCTTTACAGCATTAGGACCTAGGCTCTGGGGTCAGAAAGACCTGCACTGCCCCCTGGCACTTAACATCTGACCCTGGGCCCGGCACTTAACATCTCTGGGGCTCAGTTTTCTCATCGCCAAGTGGAGATGCTAATTGCACCCACTCCATTGGCGCAGAAGCCACTTTTGGTGGCCTGCCCAAAATGGCTAGCCATTGCCACTCTTTGTTGCTTGCAGCAGTGTGCCAGGCAGGGGAAGGATGATTTTGATCTAAGTCACACTCAACAGGTTGGCCGAGGGGTGGGCATATGCCTCCAGGTGAATGAGGCACAAGAGGAAGTCTGCTGGGGGACTCCCCTGAAAAAGGAGACAAGCTCGAGGCAGGAATATTCTGCTTTCCCCTCTTTTGTAGTAATCTCCTTGCCTGGATATATCTGCCACTCCACCCATCAAGAGGTAGACTCTGAGGGAGCAGAGGTGGCTCAAGTGATTAGGTGCCTCCCTCCCACATGGGAGGTCCCGGGTTCGGTTCCTGGTGCCTCCTAAGAAAGAAGACGAGCACACAATGAACAGACTCATCAAGTGCAAACAACGAGGGGGTGGGGAGAAATAAATAAAAATAAATCTTAAAAAAGAAAAGAAAAATATATAAATGAACAAAACAGAAAAAAAAACAAAAACAAAAAATAAAAAAAGAAGTAGGCTCTGTTTCCTCTCCCTGTGATTCTGAGCTGGTCTTGTGACTTGGTTAGACTAAAGAATGTTGCAGAAGTAATGCTTGCCAGATCCAGGCCAGCCTTAAGAAAGCCTGGCAGCCTCCACTTTTGCTCCAGAAGCTGGCCTCAATGAAAGAAATTTGCTCTGAGACCTCCACGCTGTGAGAAAGCCGAGGGTAGCCACACAAGTGACATGATGCCTTCCTGGACCTGCCATGCCATGTGGAACAGAAAAATTATCCATCTGTACTCAAGTCAACCCACAGTGGAGAAATGCATTGCATTACTGTAAGAAATTGTAAATTTTTCTTGATTTAAGCCAAGTTTTGGCATGGTTGGTTACATAGCAGTAGATAATGGAAACACCTCACTTTGTTGGGAGCCTGTGGTGTGAGACTTTGGTGCCTAGAGGTGTACCAGCCTTCTTGAGACTATGTGAAGAGACATCACCAATACTCTGGAGGCAAAGGAGAGAAAAAGTCTGGGTCCTTGATGATACGGTTGAGTTGGCAGGCTAAACCTGAGGACTTCCACCTTGCTATGTCAGATTAAATTAAGCATAATATTTCTTAAGCCTCTGTGTGTCAGCTCTTCTGTTACTTGCAGCCAAACTCACTTCAACTGATATAATATATTGGTTTTAAATATCAAGTGAGATGGACTAGCACATTGTAAATACTCAAAACTTGGTTATTATTCAAGAAATTCTCAACCTAATTAAGGGTGACTGTCAGAAAGAAAAAGAGTATAGTTTCTGGATTTTTCCAGGGATGCTTTAGTAGATAGCCTCATCGGTCACAAATGTCTATTGCCTGTCCCCTGTTGAACTCAGGAGTGGTCATGTGACTTGCTTTGGCCAATGAAATGTGGGCAAAAGTGACTTGTCACTTCTAGACAGAAGTTTAAGAGGTGGTGGGTGGCCCTTCCGGCACCTTTTTCCCTTCTATTATCATGATTGCCAATTTCCAGGTGGGGGCTGCTCCTTCACCTGGGCCCCAGAATGGAGTAGCTATTCCACAGCAGGCACTGAGTGTCTATCAGTCAGGGAGACAGAAACCACACCAGTTGTGTGTGTGTGTGTAATTTATTGAATTGAAATTCACATAACATAAAACAACCATTTTAAAGCAAACAACTCAGTGGCATTTAGTACATTCACAATGTTGTGCAACCACCATCTCTATCTAGTTCCAAAACATTTCCACCACTCCTAAATAAAAACCCTTACCCATTAACTGCCCCTGCAGGGGTCAAGTTGTTGCTTGCGTGACACTGACTTGAACAGACAGCAAAAGGAAGGAGCAAGGGCCTTCTCTTTCCTCCAGTCTGCAGTCTGTCTGCTACAGGCAGAGCTTAATAGGGAGCCTCTGACAAAGCAGGGGTGTGACTTGCAGAGTCCCAGCCCAGTGCCACAGAGCCAAGTGAAAAAGGCAGGCTTAGAGCTGAAAGGCAGCAGTTGAATAACTGGCACACGGAGTGTGAGGGAGAACTAAACCCTTGTTTTAAGCCATTAAGCTCTCATGGCTATTTGTTATTTGGCATAGCCTAGTATCCCCTGACTAGGTCAGGCTCCCCAGCCTGAATCCCAAGCCCCTTCCAAGTGCAATATGGGGCTTCACTTCTCACCTCTTCACCTCCCCTGCTTTATATCAAATGCCTTCCCTTTCTAAGAAGTTCTCAAAGCCTCCATATCTCTAAACATTAACCCTCTGAAGGCTGGACCCCTGGTACTTTCTAAGAGGAAGAAAGTGTGGCACAGAGAGGTGACGAAAGAAGCTCAGAGTCATACAGTGAGAGGGCATAGTTTAAATTTTATACATCAAGTGATTGCTTTTGACTGTTGCAGATGAGACATGGTTATTTTAGTTTATTTGAAATGTCTGAAAAGGGAGGAAGGGGAGCAAATATTTGAAATTTGGAAAACCCTAAACCTTTTGGTAAGAAATTGTCATTTCGCTTACATTTTCTTTAGGTATAAAAAGGGTTTATAATTGACGTAGTTAAACTGAACCATAACCAGTGATGATCATGGGGCAGGTCATAGCCTGCAGAAAATGTTATAATCTAAAACCTTTCCTTTAAAACTAAGATCTTGATGTTTTTATTTAATTACGTCAACTTCTGTATTTATGTCAGTTTAAAAACTGCAGTAAGGTGAGATACTGGGGATTGATCCCGGGATCTCATCCATGCAAAGCATGTGCTCA
Organism: Tolypeutes matacus; assembly: GCA_026826555.1. NCBI lineage: Eukaryota > Metazoa > Chordata > Mammalia > Cingulata > Chlamyphoridae > Tolypeutes > Tolypeutes matacus. Next base: position 7,959,182 of record JAKSZT010054518.1, on the reverse strand, counting down.
ACCACTAGGCTACTCCCACTCCACTGCAGTAAATTTTGAATGATGCTAATCTTGTCTAAGTAAATGAGTCTGTAGACTGTGATCTCCCCAAACTAAAAAGTACTGTACTTGGAATTGTGTTCTTTATGGTTGTAGGATTGGTAAAGCACTGATATTTGCAGAAAGCAAAGGAATTACACAGCAAAAAAAAAAAAAAAAAAAAAAAAAGTCATACAGTGCAATACTTGGAGAACTGACTTGATCTCAAGACTCCTGAGTCCCAAACCTAGTTGGGGGAACTGGTATTAAAAAAAAAAAAGTGCCCAAAGCCAAGTCAGAGGATTCAGATAATTAAGTAGGTCTGAGGGGGTCTTGAGAATGTGTATGACAATAATAATAGACACAAACATTTATATAGCAGTTCCTTTGTGCCAGGCACAGTTCTACATGCTTTGCGTGTAGGCACTCACTTCAGTCTATGAGGTCTGTGTTGTTATTTACCCTCTTTTACAGAGGAGGAAGCTAAGGCACGTCTCTATAACAAGCAGAAAATCTGATGCCGTGAACATCACTCTTTCAGGAGTTGCAAATTGTTGGTTCAGCCTCCAGTGGCCAAGGCGTCCACGCAAGAGAAAACCAAGTACAATGGCGAAGAGCCGGGTGCTGGGGCCAGCCTGACCAGGTTTCAGCTGAGGGCGAACAACAATCCTGTTTTCCTGGGACAGAGAGGCTTCCCGGGGTGTGGGACTTTCTGTACTAAAACTGGGACAATCCCGGGAAAGCCTATATCCTGTTCTACCACTTATTAGTGTGTAACATTAGGGCAAGTTATGTGGCTTCTCTGTACCTCAGTTTCCCCTTCTGTAAAATAGGGGTGATAACAGTATCCAACTCATAATGTCGTGTCAACGTTTAAAGCAGGGCTTCTTAACCAGGGGTCCACGGAAAGATTTCAGGGGGCCTGTGAGCTTGAATTGAAAAAAAACCAACTTATCTTTATTTTCTCTGACCTCTAACTGAAATCTAGCATTTCCTTCACTTATAAGTGTCTGCAATAAATTACAGTCGTATTCATTTCATGTCACATTACAGCTGTTGCTTATTTAAAAAAATCACTTATGCTCATCCATACTTCGAAATTACAGTCGTTGTTAGACCCGATGCTAGTTGAGTGTCAAGAAACTATCTGCCGCTACATTGAGAAGGGGTCCATGGTTTTCACCTGACTGGCAAAGGGGTCTGTGGAACAAAAAAGGTTAAGGACCCCTGCTTTAAAGTGTTTTGAACAGTGCTTGCACGTAATAAGCACTCCCAGGGTGTCTGCCATACCTAGGATTATTCAAACCATGTATGACTTCCCTTGAAAGATTGGAAGATCTGATGACAACAGACCTACATTCTTATTCATGTAACTTAGTTAGCAAACCCTTCGATATAGTACTTTTTACTACATACCAGGCACTGTTCTAGGCAAACGTTTATTCATTCAGCCCTCTATGAGGTGGGTTCTGTTATCATCCAATTTTACAGATGAGGAAACTGAGGCAAAGAGAGGGGAATAACTTGCCCAGCATCACACAGCAAGTAAGTGGCTGAGCTAGGATGCAAGCCCAGGCCGACTGGCTCTATTTGGGGACAATCGACTAGCGTTGGGTTGTGGCTGGCCCCCGGAGAAGGGGTAAGGACTCCCCAGTTCACTCCAGCCACCCCCTCCCCAATCTTCTATTTCCATTACCTGCTAGGCCCCTTTGGTCTCTGTGTTTTTCACCCCCAAAGCCCAGGGGCTCAACCACAACGGGTGAGCAAACCCAAGGTCACACTGGCCCGAGGACTGGGGATTTAGCATGAGGTCACTAAATCCCACTTTCATTCTCTGGGTGCCAGGCCTTCTCACAAAGCCATCCTCTCCTCAGACAGATTAGATATAATCCCTTTATCCAATGGCTCAGGACCAGGTGGACAGTCGGGTCACCTGCTTCAGCCTGGCCAGACTGCATTACCTACTGTGACCCCAAAATTCACTGATGTGCACCTGCTCCCGCGATGTTCGCTAATTAATAACAGTAGGGAGTTTGGGGATGGTGTATTTTCCACTTTCTGGGAACATCTATGGCTTGAACGTGGACGCTGCCTGATGTACTGCTGCAGTTAAACACTTCTGTCCTCACCCCTTGTCCCTATCACCCCAGCTACCCACCCTGTCTTGAGTCTGAGTCATGTTAAAGTTCCACTAAATTCCATGTAATTTAATGTCCCAGAAAATGAAAGCTAACCAAGCCGACAATCATCAGATTAAAGGATTCCGGGGCTGCCAGAATGTTCTGGAATGATCCCGTTCAGGATTGTGTACTAAACATCTGTTGGTTTTTCCTGCCTTCTAACAAGAGCACCCCGGTTTCCGTTTGGAGGTTCATCCTTTCTCCAGTCTGTCCCCCATGCTGTGTGGATGCAATGGGTGCTGCCTTCTTCTGCCTCCAGCCCCAGCTCCTATTGGGGAGCCCCTCTCCTAGGGCAACAGCTCTCACCAAACAGGGGTGATGGAAGGATGGACATTGTGGTTATGAACTTGGGCTTTGGAGTCAGACAGACTTGGGCAAGTGACAACCTCCCTGGGCCTGTTTCCTCATCCAGTCTGCCATGTTGCACAACTCCAGGAGACCCTATTCACATTGTGCACCAGGGGGCGCCATTTATGCAGACTCCCTGGTGAACACCACCTCCTGCAAGGTGGTAGCGCAGGAACCATCATCATCCTTGGAGCATTGCTTTCAAGATTCAATGTGGCAAGAGTAAGCACTCAGCAATCATCCCAGTAACCTTCCCTGCATTTTACAGAAGAGGAAACTGAGGTTCCGAGTGGTTAAATGATCTGCTGCAGCTCACATATTAAATAAGCAACTAAGCCAGGATTTGAATTCAAACTTTCTTTTAACCCAGAGCCCGCACACTCTAGCCTGCAGCCCTTTCTGCCCAGAGACCTCCAGTTACAGGAGCAGCTGCTATGCGCCACATGTCTTCACAGCCTCAGCCCCATCAGGCAGCCAAGGCTGGTTCCAGCTGTCAGGCCCAGGACATAGCTACCATCTCCCAGGAGTTTTCCCTGGAGTGTAAATGGTTGTCTCCCTCCCTTCTGCCCACGCCTGGCCCCATGCAGACTCTCACTATGTTCTTAGCAGAACCGGTCTGGTTCCTTAAAAGCCGTCCCAAACTCTACCTCTAATGCCTCCAACTCTGAACATGGCACATACTTAGTTCCTGTTGCCTGATCCCACAGACCCAGAGTGCAGCACTCCAAGCAGCTATTAGTAAGTGATCCAAGTTATTATTCAAGACAACCCATATCTGCTATCCCTTCTCCAGACTGTAATCTCCTTGAGAGCCAAAGTAAAGTCTTAATCAGCTCCGCTCACTGCCTGCCCCAAAATAATAATAGGCTTTCACTTATTAGGGACTCAGGAAACTTTTGCAAATGGACAGCTTTTGATCTCCTTCTTACTTGCAGTGGGACTTTAGGCAAATGCCTTTATCTTTCTAATGTCAAACAGAAATGGAAATTCAAAAAGATGAAGGAGCTTGCCTACAGCCATCCAGCTGGTAAGAGAGGGGTCAGACAGGGCTTTTAGAGGCGTGGGTCCATGGAAAGTTCTTAGCACACCGCCTGGCACATGGAACATAATTCCAGGTTTCTTCTGTAAAAAGGGGATTTGCTCTGTTCCTTGGCCCCGTCCTTACATAAAGCTGTTCTCTGGGGCTTTCTGGCCAGAATCTTCCTTGATGTCAGAACATAGAAGTCCCCAGAAAGCCAAGGGTATTGGCTCACAGCCTCATAAACACCCTCTGGAAAACAGGAGCAGAATAACTGAGGACTTTCTGGAATTCTGGGCTGATCTCAGGAGCTGCATGATCACAGTCTTGAGACCTTAGTTTGTACAGCTAAGGGGCAGAGGTTGGACTGACCACCCCAGAAGACCCCTCTGACATTCGAATGGTCCCTTCTGGTGGTCCCCTTCCCGCAGCCCAAAGCAACATGGTGGGTGCAGTGCTATAAGGAGCTTCCTCAGCCGGTTGCATACCCTGGGCTGCCACACAGCTGCAAGGAGGCTACAACCCAGGGGGCTGGGCCCTGGCTCTGAAACAGACAACAAACTCCTGTGGGACCTGACTGGCCGTGGAGGCAAGACTGCTTGATGAGCTTCCCCGGAGTGGATCCCAGTCCTTGTTTCTCTCTCCCTCCCTCCTTCCCTTCTCTCCCTCTCTCTTATTTTCTCTTGTTCTCTTTTATATCAGCCTACTGATTAAAAACATGGACTCTGGAGCTATCCTACTTGGGTTCAAATCCCAGCTCTACTACATCCCAGCTGTGTGATCTTGGACAAGTGACTTGAGCTCTCTGTGCCTTCATGTCCTCATCTATAAAATAAGGATAATAATAATATTGGCTTCATCTGGTTGTTGTGAAGAGTCAGTGAGATCCAACATAGAAAACACTTAGGCCAGGGCTGGCACTTTACATACATGTGTTTATTACTATTACTCAGCAAGTGTTTAAAGAGCAGCCGTGGTGGGCATTGTGGACATAGCAATAAATAAGACACAGTCTCTGGTCTCACAGAACCTTCAGTCTTGAAGGGGAGACCAGCAGTAAATAGGTCATTACGCAAATGATTGATTAAGGATGGTTGGAGAAAACACTATGAAGGGCCAGGAACACTTCCAAAGGGCAGGGGAGGGGGCGGATGTGGCTCAAATGGTTGGGCGTCCGTCTGCCATATGGAGGGACCTGGGTTCAATCCCCGGGACCTCCCGGTAAAAAAAAAAAATATATATATATATATATATATATAGAAGGCGCATGGGCTGCCAGGCTCTATGTGCCGGTGAGCCGCCAGGCCCTGGGAGCCATGCAGCAGGATGATGATATAACAGGGGAGAGACAAGACGAGATGCTCCGAAAGCTCCGAAAACCAGGAGCTGAGGTGGCACAGGTGGCAGAATACATCTCTCCTACATCGGAGGTCTCCAGGATCGAATCCTGGTGAAGACTGGAGGAGAAGGATGAGAAGAGATGGCAGGAAACAGACACAGAGAATTGCCCAGCGAATGGACACAAAACAGCAAATGGGGAAGGGGGGGTTTAAAATGGATAAAGTAAATAACAAATCTTTGTATGCCCTCATAGCCACAGCGAGGGCAGGGGAGTCAGGGAAGTTTTCCCAGAGGAAGTGGGAGTTTGCAATTATGTCTTTATTGATTTGTCCATTCATTCATTGTCTGTCTCTTCCACCAAATTGTAAGATCCAAGGGGCTGGGATCAGGTCTGTTTCATTTGTTAATGTTTGCCTGGCCTTGGGGGGCACTTGTTTAATATGTTTGGATCAATGGGTGAATGAACTAAGTGATGCTTCACTGGATCCTGGAAGAATGAGTACGAGCAAGCCAGGTGAAGAATGGATGGAAGAATGTAGGATAAACAGCAAGTGCAAAGGCCCTGTGGCTAGAAGGGGGTTGGCCCAGTTGAGGGGCAAGGACAGTACTGCTGGAGCAGAGAGCGAGGAGGAAAGTGAGGTAGAGCACACAGGGCCTCGAGAGCCACATGGAGGAGTCTCACCACCACCGGTTGTCTGGAATCCTAGCCCAGTCCAGGTCAGGGGCTGTAATGGTGTCTCAGAGAGGCCTGGGTTCAAATCCCAGTTCCTCCACTTTCCCGCTGCATGACAAATCTGTGAACCTCTATGAGCCTCACTCTTCTCATTTGCAAGGTGGGTACAATAATAGTAACCTGTTGCATGGGACTGAGAGAAGGATTATGGAATGTAAAGCACTCAGCACTGTGCCTGGCACATAGTTAGTGCTCAAAAGTTGTAGCTTACATGTAGTTACAATAGTAATATCATTATGCTGAGGCTGGGTTTCCTTTCACTGTCCCCTGCAGCTGAGTCTTCCCCTTACAGAGAGCTCCTCATCTCCAGCCCAAGGGCTCAGCTTTCCCTGCCCCTTCCCACCCAGACAGGTCTTGACTCCCTCAGCCCCCTCACCCCCCAGCCTTTCTCCCTGAAGTTCCCGCAGCTAAGACGCTGAGAAGAGGGCTCCCTCGGCTCATGGTGGAAGCTGTATCCGCATCGCTAAGCAACCATCCCCATCCAGATGCGGGCTGCAGCCTGGGCAGAGGGCTGGGGAGAAGGGATGAGCGAACCAGGGCTGTGGTGGGAGAGACGCCAACCGCAGTGGGAAGCCATGGGTCAAGGGCAGACCCCGGCTCTACAACTTAACCCCTCTGTGAGCCTCAGCTTCCTCATCTCCACGGGGTGATGGCCGGACCTGAGATTGGTCGCCAGCTTCCACAAGCTGATGTATGGCACACGCCCAGCACACAGGTGCTCAGTGAGCCTTTCGGGATGGTTATAGACCCAGGATGGCGCCACTCGTCACCCACCATCAGTGGTAATCAAGTTCAAGCTCCTTAGACTGCCCTTCACGGTCCCCTAACCTGACTCCCCCAATCTTCTACTCTCAAACTGATGACCTATTAGGGTTTCTCAAACTTGGTTCTACTGACATTTAAAAAAAATAAAATAAAATAACAGCTTTATTGAGATATAATTTCTATATCTTAGCATTTCACCCAGCTAAAGTAAAAATTTCAATGGTTTTTAGTATATTGACAGATCTGTGCAACCATCACCATGATCAGTTTTAGATTGCTTTCATCACTCTCCCCCGTAAAAATCCCACACCCTTTAGCCGTCACTCCCATCTACCCCTAACCCTCCCCAGCCCCTGGCAACCACTCTTCTACTTTCGGTTTCTAAAGATTTGCCTGTTCTGGACATTTCAATAAACGGAGTCATAGGGTAGGTGGCTGTTTTGCATCTGGCTTCTTTGACTCAGCACAATGTTTTCAAGGATCATCCGCCTTGTAGCATGGATGAGTACTTCATTCGTTTTTTGGCCAAGTAAAACTTCATTATATGGATATACCACATTTTGGTTATCCAGTCATCATTAGATAGACATCTGGGCTGGTTCTTCTTTTTGCTATTATGAATAATGCTGCCATGAACATTCATGCCCTATTACTACTCTTGGGTGGACTGCTGACATTCTGGGCCGGACAGGTCTCTGTCGTGGGGTTTGTCCTGCGCCGTGCAGGGTGTTGAGCAGATGCCTGGCCTCTACTCACTAGATGCCAGTAGTTTTGGTTGTCACCCCTTCCCCAGTGTGACAACCAAAACTATCTCCCGATATTGCCTCATGTCCTCTAGGGGGCGAATCACCCCCTGTTGAGAACTGCTCAAAGCTTGTCCCACGAGTGGAAGTACCAGGAGATGCTTTGTGGAAAATCGGCTTCTGTGGTCAACTCAGTTTAGGGGAAGACATGCAGCCCACCTCCCTAGCCTGGAAGTTCATGGTGCATAGAAGCATTTTCAAGTCTCCAAGAAGGCCTGAAACAGCAGTAGCTACAGAAACTGCGGAATGTGGTACAACCCGACCTCTCCCAAACTGACCTGACCCTTTGTTAATCCTCACGGAACACCCAGGACAGCCACTTGGGAAAGGCTCTCTGTACCTCCTCCCCTCTGACCACACTGCTCTGCTTGCCACTTTCTTGAACTCACCTTGCACATTTCAGCCACAGAGCCCCTGCTCATATTGTGTCCCCAATGTTGTAGGCACTGTCACCAACAGCTGCTTCCCCAAGTTGCTTGCTAGGGGAACGCTGATTTCATTTGGGTGGCAATGTGTCCAACCTCAGGGAATAAGTCACGATTGGGCAGAGCCAAGAATGGCATGCCGTTTCTCTTTGCCAACAACTGGTCTAGGTGAGGACATGTGACCAGCCTTGACTAATGAACTAAAAGTGGATGAGTGCCAGGGAATCTGGAAAATATTTTTCTACCTGATAAAAAAAGAGTCACACAGAAAGAAGACACCTTCCCCCAACTTCATGCTTGAAACGCTGTCTTGTGATGTGATGCCTGAGGCCATGGCAGCCATCTTGAGAGCATGAGGAGACAAGTGGGAACAAGGCAATACACTGAAGACCATAGCCAGATAGATGGAGAAAACCTGGGTTCTTGATAGCATCACTGAGCTGCTGCATCAGCACCACCAAATATAGTCCAGACTTCTTGATCTGTGAGCTAACAAATCCTATCATATCTTGTAGCTAAAAGCATGCCAATGATACCACTTGAACCAGTAAGATTCTGCTGTGTAACAAAACCACCCCAAAACTTAGTGATTTAAAACAACAAACACTTCTCATGATTCTCTGAGTCATCTGGAAGTTTTTCTGACCTAGGCTGATGCATTTGGGACTAGATGGTCTGGGATGGTCTCACTCACAGTTCTAGAAGCTGGCTCAATGACCATGTATCTCTCAACACCCAGCAGGCCAGCCCAAGCTCACTCACACAGTGGTGCTTGCAGAGTTCCCAGCAGCAAGAGATGACCAGCCCCGATGCATGAACATTCTCAAGCCTTTGCTTGCATTTGCTAATGTCTCATGGGCCAAAGCAAGTCACAGGGCCAAGCCCAGATCAAGGGGTGCAGAATGTTGAGGGGAGCATCTATGTTGTCACCTTGCCAAGGGTGAGGATGTGTGGATGGGAGAGATTTCTGACCATTTTGCAAACTCCCATGTCCCTTACCTGAAAGTCCCAGTACTTAACACAGGGCTGATGAACAGTGTGCGCTCAATAAATATTTATAGAATCAATGGATGAATACCCTCAGCCCTTGCTGCCCAAGAACTTCTGGCCTCTCCTCCTCACCCAAGACCCCTCTGCTGTGCAGAGAAAGCCTATGTGGGACAAAATGGAATTGGGTTTGGATTCCTGCCACCAAGACAGTGTCTGTCCAGCCAAGGAGAGCTTCTGACATTCTCACTGGCAGAAGGGAGAGTGACTGGCAGCGCTCAGACCCTGGGCCACTTTGTCTTCCATGCCAAGTTCAAAGCTCTGCAGGTATCATTGTCAGTGTGGATGCAGGAAGAATGGCCCCAGCCAAACTAAGCCGGTCTGTGTCTCCAAGTTATGTGTCTTTGCTGCCGGAACTTTGGCAATTGAGTGCCTCTCTCCCATATGGGAGGTCCCTGGTTTGGCTACCGGTGCCTCCTAAAGAGACTATGAGCAGACACAGAGAGCAGACAGGAAGTGCAAAACAACGAGGGGTGGGGGGAAGGGGGATAAATAAAAATAAAAAAAAATAAATCTTAAAAAAAAAATTACATGGGATACCTATTTAGAAGAGGGCTTTGTGAATCTTAAAGGATTTTACAGCTTGTCCAACAATTAGATTAGTTAAGAGACAGATAGATGCAAGTTCAAATCCCAGCTCTGCCACTGAGCTTGATATTGAGCTTTGGCTCAATAAATGAAGATAGTTTAAAAAAAGAATGAAGTTTATTTCTCTCTGATGAAAAGTCCAGGGACCCAGTCTCCTTCCAGCCATATGTACCTCCATCCAGTCACAGTCCAAGATGGCTCAGTTCACTTTCCACACAGCAGAATAAAGGAGGGGACAAGGAAGCGACAGGGGAGCGCATCCATCACCTCTGAGAGAGAGCTCTGCGGGGTCCTTCCACTCACATCCCTCAGTAGCCACACCTGCCTGCAAGGGATGCTGGGAAATTCTAGGCAGCCAGGCTCCTGTCTAAAGATGGGATCTCTTTCACTTTAGAAGGAAAGAATGGATATTGGTGGACAAGTAGCAGCCTTTGCCACAGCTCTCCAGGCCTCAGTTTCCTCTTTGGGAAATTGTGGATAATAATAGTTCCACCTTAGATTGTTGGGAGAATTAAATGAGTTAATAGGTGTAAAGAGCTTAGTAATATTAGCGATTATGATGATGATTAAACATCCAAGGAGCAAATCAGCAGAAATAAGTCGCTGTTTTTCTGTGCAAAGTAGGGATGTGTCCAGTTTCACTCATGGCTCACTGATTTGGCAAATGGGGGCCACTCCCTATTGACAGTGCAGCTGCCCAGAGAGAACATTCGGGACCAGCTTTAATGCCCAGAGAGCAGTCAAAGGTAAATTAGAGTCTCTGATTGCCTCCAGGTAGCAAGCCAAAGTCTTCAGGACAATTTGTGCTCCTGAGAGGAGGCCAAAGGTGGCCTTGAAATCACTTGCACAATTGATTTGCTTCTCAAACCTGTTTTCTGGAGCCTGGGTGAAGAAGGGCCAGGCGCTCCTTGAACAATGATAGGGTCTGAAGATGGTAAGTGGGGATAAAAGAATCCCCTTCCCAGGAGCCGAGAAATGTTTTGTTGGTGGGGAAAAAAGAAGTTTTGATTCTCTTTTCTGGTTTCAAGAGGAGAAAATTGTCTTGGAGCCCAAGAAACCAGCATATATGCAACAGGACCTAGGAGCACCCCAGAATTCCACCGGGATTCCAAGTCAAGCCACTTCCTCTCCTCCCACCCTCCATCTCCCTCCAGCGTCCCCATCAATAGGCAGGGGGGCCTATTGATGCATCGTCGCGGTAGGCCTCCCCGGTGAAGAGCAGGTGGAGAAAGGGGGTGAGGATGGAGTTGGGGGGACAAGCCCACCACCGCCCATGGTCACCCAGCTAGTGAGTGGCAAAGCCAGAATCTGAACCCAGGCCATCTGGCTCCAGCATTGTCCAGGGAGTCGTTGATGGTGAAGTCTAAAGACCCCCCAGAGACCCTGGGACAGATGCCCAGGGCTGGTCAGAGGACTTGATCCTCAGCGTCAGACGGGCAGCTCTCCTGACCTGGTTTGCCTCATTTGCTTTCTGGCGAGAGGGATGCTGAAAAGGACAAGCAAACACAGGCTTTAGAGTCAGGCAGACGTAGCTTCAAATTCCAGCTCAGCCACTTCCAATCAGAGCAGTGAAGGATAAGTGACCACCTTTCTGGCCTCGGTCTCCTAATCTGCGAAATGGAGCTAGTGATGTTTCACCCCATGGAACAGAGGCATCGTGAGGAGCTGTGGAGGAAATCCGCTGAGTGCACAGGACGGCAGGGGCTACTGCCTTTATCCCAGCCCACCCCTGACCCCTCTTTCTCCCTCTGCTTCCCATCAGCCCACCTTCCAACCCAGACCACCGACCTTGCCAGAATGCTCTGTCTTCCAGACAATCAAAGTCAGAAAAATTAAAAGTCCAGCGGGATCCCTTAAGACGTGGTCAGTTTAGCAGCCCAGGCAATTAAAGAAATCTCTCGGATTTGCGTTCCGAGCAAATCAGATCTTTCAAAACAAAATTCCCAGACTCGAAAACCCACTGAGGCGCTAAATCTGGAGTCCCACAAAGCCATTTTTAAGAAGTCCTTTGAGCACTGGCGTTATCGAGAGGTAAGAGGGGTGAGCATTTGCATCTTAGACAGGGCTGCCCAAGCCTCTCCATGGTTCAAGGTCGCCAGAGGAGACGTTAAAAATATAGGTTCCAAACGCAAACCAAGGGAGAGTCTACGGAACAGCTAGGCTAGACTCTTCAAAAATGTCAAGGTCATGAAAGATAAGAAAAAAAAAAAAAAAAGGCTGAGGAACTGCTCCAGATTAAAAGGAACAAAAATGAAATGGCAACTAAGAGCACTATGTGATACTGAATCAGAATCTGGATTATTAAAAGGCGGAGGGGCAATTAGGACAATTTGAATGTGTTCTGTGGATTAGATAATAGTATTGTATCAATGTTAAATGCCCTGAATTTGATAACTATGCTGTAGTTATGTAAGAGAATTACCTTGTCCTTAGGAGATGAGTGCAGGGAAGGGGGCATCACGTTTGCAACTTCTTCCCAAATGATTCAGGAAAAAAACCAGCATATTTCTATATGGAAATAGAGACTTGATAGAGCAAAGGTGGCAAAATGGTAAATTGGAGTCCGGGTGTATATAGATATAGACGACTCCTTTGAGTTATTCTTGCAACTTTTCTGGAAGAGTGAAATTATTTCAAAGTGAAGTGTTTAAAATGCAGCTTCTCAGGTTGTGTCACCCTGGAAAGTACAACTCCTGGGACCTTTGGAGTGGTCTAGGGAAGCCTGGCTGTAATCCCGGCTCTGCAGAGAGCTGGGGCCTTTGTTCCCCGTCAGAGGGCAGAGGCACAGCCCCCTTTCCTTGCGGTTCCAGGCAACAATCACAGAGCCACTAATGGAGGGTTTCGCAAACCAACAGCAGGAGAGGCTCCTCCGGAGCTTTGCCAAGAGCAGAGCTGTGCTCCAAGTCTCTAACCCACTTGTAATTACACAGCTTAAAATACAATCTGCTAATGCCAATCTGCTGAGGGAGGCAGACAGAGAGAAAGGAACTGATGGTAAAGGAGGAGCCAGCTGAGACAGGGTAAGGGGGGACCCGGGAGGAACAGAGAGCTCCGGTTCCTGTGTGTGTGTGTGTGTTTCACCAGGGATAATGATGGCATTGCTTGGCTTTGATCCTCTTTAGTCATTTTCATTTGGGAACATTGGCAGCAGCTACCATTTCCTCAAGCATGGGAGGCACCAGCAGCTCACCTGGCTCGGCATTGGTGTTCAAACATGCCAGGAGCCTCTCTCACCGAGATAGGGCTGCTTCTCGCCAGCAGAGCCTCAGGAAAAAATGGCGACACCCCAAAAGGCAATTAGGAGGAAAATAACTCAGGTAGAGGCATAACACAGCACAGCCTAGCCAGAAGATTGCAAACTCCCCCCACCACCACCACCCCCCAGCTTGGTGGTTTCCTCTTTATTGATGTTCCTCCTACTATGTCCCTACAATTCAGTCCCTTCCATCACCTCCATAAAGAAGGTAGTGAAAGGAAGGAATTGCTGGGGTTCTGAGCCCCTTGGGTAGTTAGAAAGGAAACAGATACCAAAAGCAATGCCTGCAAGTGACAGAGATTGACAGCTGAGAAGCCTGAAGCAGCGTGGGAAAGGTGGCGGAGGAAAGCAAAAGGAAAAGAGGAAGGAGAGGTGCCAGGGAGCATCTCTCCTGGTAAGAGAGGCTGGAGAGAAAGCTTCGGACATTCAGAATTGCGAACTTTTTTGACCAGGACTCACAGTTAGGAATTTTTGCAGCACATTATAGTTCACATTTACACACATACACACAGGGGCCATGAAATGCTTCATCCAGATCCAAGTTCATGGAAGGACTAGTTGCCCCAGTTGCCAGGTGTGCTGTCAGCAGGGAGCCCTTTCAGTTGAGCCCCTGCCTCCCCTGCAGAAAGCCACGCTGCCCAAGCTCACACCCCTTTCCTGGGGTGGCCCTTGCCCAATGACTGATTGACGGGGGTATGGTAGCCTGGCCACCTTGACCCAACTCAGGACAATCCTGAAGACCTCTCTAAGGCCCCGGGTTCCCTAGGGGTCAGTCAAGGTTGTTGTTGGGCCTGCATCCTAGCTCAGCTTCTCCACCTGCCCTTTCCTGCTTCTTCCTCCTCCCCTTTGGCAGGAGTTGATCCCAAGGACACTCCCTAATAAACCTCTTGCATGCTAAACTTCATCTCAGAGTCTGTGTCCTGGGGTACCTACTGTGGGGCACGTGTAAATTAAAATAAAGCTTTGGCAAAACAATATTATGCTTTCTATAATCAGACAATCATATTATCTATGCTCTTTCATTTGTTCTAATGGTGGTCAGAACCCACTAAATTAATTTCATGCCTCACTCACCCTTGGGTTTGAAAAAGCCTAGTCTGGACCATGCCTATGAAGGATGGTCAGTGTGTCCTTTGGGATGTCTTCAGCAACAAGTAGAAAATGCCTGACTAAACATGAATTTTAAAACAGGGGTTCATTATCTACAAAACAAGTTATTTGGCAATAGAGAGTTCCAGGATTGGTTTGCAGCTCAACAACTTCATCAAGAACCTAGGTTCTTTCCATATTTCTGCTCCAACCTCCTTGACATGTTGGCTTCATCCCTAGGCATATCTCCTCATGGTTTCAAGATGGCTGCTACTTCTCCAGGCAGCAAAGCTTCATACACCCACGTCCAAAGGAAGTGGGAGTATAGGGGCATCTCCTCACACATTACTTTTATTTTTTTATTTTATTTATTTATTTTTTTAAAGATTTTATTTATTCATTCATTTATCCCCCCCTTGCTGCTTGTGCTTGCTGGGTCAGCTAACCACGCCATGCGGGCGGGCCTGCCTTCACCAGGAGGCCCCAGGAACCGAACCCGGGGCCTCCCATATGGCAAACGGGAGCCCTACTGATTGAGCCACAGCCGCTTCCCACACACATTACTTTTAATTCAGGAAGATAGCTTTTTCCAGGAGAAGACTTCCCATCATGTCTCATTGGCCAGAACTGGGTTGCTGCACATGTCTAAATCAATCTCTGCCATCCAATGTCCACCAGGAATCCATTAGCAGGGATGAAAAGGTGCTACAGTTCATGTCAGGTATCCCACTCAGTTCTTATTTCTTTCTAGGGTCCCCTGAACTGGGGATTGGGTGATTGACCTAAGGCAGATTCAGCAATCATGCTAGCCCTCAGCATCCCAGACCTGTGGCAAACATCACTAGTCGATCACAGCAATCTTTCCCACTGAGGGCCAATGTGATTTCACATTGTATTAACAAAGTACTCTGTGCAGAATTACCAACCCCATTAGCACTAGAACCTGAGATAATATCTGGTTCCTGTGCTGGTCTCTATACCAGGGGATAATGAAGGAAACTGATATGAGGGAGGATTGACTGGCTTTTGCTCTGTACTTCCAGAACACTCTCTGACTCGGGCTGCCCAGCCCTCCCTTCTAATTTGGAATATTTCCTCCCTCTCTCCACCTATTGAAGTCCCACCTGTCCTTCAAAAGGGTCTAACTCAGGCCCAACTCCTTCAGGACACCTCCTCTGAGTATCCCAACCTTGTCTAAAACTGTCCACTGGGCTCACTGATCAATCTGAACCTCATTCCAAGTGGGATAACCAGAAATTGTGTGCTTCCTGAAGTAAGGCAGAGGACATATTCCTGTCAAAGACACCAACCTGAATCTAATCCAGCCTCTAGATGAACTACCAGTTTATGAGGAGTATGGAGGCTAACATTAAAAGACACATGGGGATGAAGCTAGTAAAAATCTAGACTGTTAGGAGATAAGGGACAAACGACCCAATTCCTTCAACAAGCAAATGCCATTTTAAAAAGGAGGGGAAATTTTATAGATTTGTATCAGTTATCTATTTGCCATGATAATGCTGCATAATAAACCACACTAGAACTTAGGGATTTGAAAGAGCCATTTGCTATTTCTCCTGAGTCTATGGTTGCATAGGGAGTTTGGGTCTGGGCCAGGCTCAGCTGATCTGGGCCAGATCCAGAAGTCATTTGGTGGCACTTTTGCCAACTTTTATTGGCCAAAGCAAGTCACACGGTCAAGCCCAGATTCAGGGATGGTGAAGCAGACTCCATCTCTCAATGGGAGACGCTCCAAGGGCATGGATACAGAGAGGAGCCATTTTTTTTACCATCAATCCATCATAAGGTTAAAAAAGACTGAAGACATAGCAACCAAATGCACTGTGTTCTGCTTTAAACAAACCAATTCCAAAACCTCATTTTTGTGGTCATTAGGGAAAATTGAACATAGACTGAGTAGTAAATGAAAATAAGGAATTGCTCATTTTTTTAAAAATACACTACTCGTATTGTGAACCTGTTTTTCTCAAATGTGCTTAGGGTTAGACGTACATACTGAAGAAATTATGGATAGAATGACATGATGTCTGGGATTTATTTTTAAATACTCAAGGGAAAAAAAAGGAAATAAGGTGAGGAGTAAATAAAACAGAATGGCAGCAATTTGATGGCTGTGGAAGCTGGACAATGCATATGCTGAGGTTTATCTGACTGTTCTCTCTACATTTATTGTTCTATTCCATAATTTTAAAAAATTCACAAAGTGTGGCGTGATTATCACTGGTGGTTCAAGAGCATTAAGTAACAAAAGAAAATTATTGTCTTTCAAATCATCTGATTACATAAAGGAGAAAGTCTCAGTTTGGGGCTCACCTGCCTTTAACACCTGTCAAACACTGGCTAATCTCCCTTTCTAACGAAGCAAGAACAGCATAGAGCGATCAGTTCATATCACCATTTGGTTTTCATTTTATTTATTTTTTGGCCATTACCTTCTCTCTACCGTGCGTAACACTGGTTTTCTATTGATGGACATTGATACAAAGTTCTTTTGTTAAGTAAATTGAGGTTACAAAACATGAATTGATTTAAAGAAAATTATTAAATCAATAATGGTACAGATGGTAAAAGGTTATGGCTAAAACCGTGGAGGTGGTTGTTTTCATTAGGGTCGGCTACCTGCTCTAGCAAACAATTCCAAATCTCACTGGCTTTACATAATAACGTTCTGTTTCTCAAGTCATAGCCCAATGCAGGTCAATGAAGGGACCATGGCATCATTTAGGGAACGATGCTCCTTCCAATAGTAGCTCTGAGGTCCCCCAGGCCTTGGAGTCCACTATTGGACCTTTTGTATCCAGTTGACAGACAAGAGGAGAGCGTTTGCAGTATCACATGGAAGGTTTTTTAGGGGCCAGGCCTGCACAATGCATGCTTCACTTCAATATTCCGTTGGCTAGAACTTAGTCATGTTTTGTTTAGCTGCAAGGGAGTCTGGAAATGCAGCCATGTGCCCAGGAAGAAGACAAGTTTGTTGAACATATAGCATTGCTTCTGCCACGGTGGTACCTAATGCTTCCTCAGCCTTCAAGATCTGGTGAAATGTCACCTCCACTCCCTGCTGTCTCCAGGCAGAGATGGGGAGAGTTGGGGAGCCATAAATACAGTGGGAGGTTGTGCAGTGTGCTGTGGGATCCTTCTACAGAACCTTCCAAGCTTCAGCAAAGTTGCTAAATAAACTAAATTCTGAGTGTGACTGGATGACTTCTCAAAAATAGTGATGAGACTAAATGTTTCATCTGGGTTTGACTCAGAGTGGAACCAAGATATCTCACACAAGCCCAAGAGCCCTGCAGCAGGGAGAAGCATGACAAGGAGAGAAGCAAGATGAAATTAGGTACAGGTACTGGGAGAAATTGTGGGGAGACTTTAAGCTGCCTCAGGACCCGGAATTTGGGTCCATGCCACGTTTAATGAGATCTCTAAGGGGCAGAAGTATTACATGGTGTAGCAGATTAGGTTGGATTATTGCTCTCAAGACTTTTCTCCCTTCTGCCATGTGACCTGGAAGAGCATGAGAGTGAGGAAAGTATTTTTCCCTGCTCTGTTGAGGTTGGTCTTGGCCATAACTTATTTATTTTTGGCCAATGGAATGTGCTAATTCTGAGCCAAGGCTTTAAGAGGCATTGCCCATGTTTGCTTGCTGGCCCCCTTACACTTCTGCTATTCACCATGAAAAGTACATGCCATGAGTGGTTGCTGGCCCAAGGAGGAGGGGGAACCCTGTGGAAGAACCATGTGGAATAGACCCAAACCCTCCCACAGCCAGGAGCCAAGCCCAGGTGATCTCAGCAGAGTACAGCTGACGGTAGATGCCCAAGGAAGAAAATTAATGTTTGTTCTTGTTTTCTGGCAGCTATATTGAACTATAATTCACATGCTATAAAATTCACC
>JAKSZT010054518.1:7930266-7941646 GCA_026826555.1 Tolypeutes matacus | reverse complement strand
TCTTGTGACTGTGCCTGTCTTAGGTTGTCCTCCTCTGAGAATCTTACCCGTCATTGACTACCAGTCAAGCTTTTGAGCTCTTACATGGAAGGCAATCGCATTAATATTTATGCTTCTTCAGGTTCCTTAAATGAATATATTTTGTGCAGATATTTAGTATTAAGATCAAGGGGTTATTAGTAGAATCTTTCTACTAAGTAATGCAAAATTAGTTTTTCTTGGCCAAGTTTCTTAACATAAATGCATTTATCGGGTCTAATTACTTTAGCCTTGATAATACAAACAATTAAAATGCATATAACAATAATTTCAAATCCAATCCAAAATGATATTTGAACTGTTTTTTAGTTTCCACCAATGAAACGGCTGCACCAGTGGTTTCTTTCAATTCGTTTGATACATGCTCAATGCCTTCTTTTGCAATTCTAAAAGATTTATAGAAACATTATGCTTATATCCAATCAAGTGATTTTTCACTTCCTCCCAATCATGTTCACTATTATTATTATCAAAAGTCAACATTAGAATAAGCATTTCTTTAAGATCAGGCTGAGTTACTGTCTTGCTGACTACATCTTCCAGCCTTGCTACAAATTCAACATAGGGTTCAGTATTTCCTTGAACAATTTTTGAAAATGATTGTACAGCCTGTCCAGGGGTGGCGATTTATCGCCAGGCATCTAGGCAGCACAATCGAACCTGTACAATGGCAATATCATCATATTGAGCTTGGCAAGGAACTCCAGCCCATTGACCTATTCCTAATATTTGTTCAGCAGTAATACGCACTGGTGGATTTTGCTGTTGATTTCGTCGTGCTACAATACTAGCTTCATCAGCCCACCAAGTTTTAAATTGTAAAAATTCTGCTGAATTAAGAACAGCTCGAGCTAACAAATCCCAGTTCCAGGGTATTAATCTGTCTGCTTGTGCCATTCCTTGCACCAATCCTTGAGTATAAGGAGAATTTACACCATATTGAGTGCATGCTTGTTTTAATTCTTTGATAGTTTTAAAAGGAATAGGAGCATGTTCATACTGTGCACCCCCTTGGGGATTGTCAGCATCTAATAGAATTTGAGTTACTGTTATTGGAAAAGTAGAAAGGAGTTGCATAACCTCTGAATCTCCCTCTCTACTTCCCTGTGCTATACTTTTCATAATTGAGGAGGATGGTGCTGGCATAAAAACAGAAACTTTAGGCGGGTCATCAAATGTTGTAGTAGATACCTTAGGAGGTGCAGATGCCGGTTCAAAAGACAATAAATCATAATTTGGAGCAGACGGCATAGCGACCACTGGAAAAGCTCCATAAACTTCCTTTTTCCTTTCCTTCTTTTTATTAGACCTGAGTTTATCTGTTTTTGCCTGTTCATTAATTTTTTTCATATATATTTTCATTAAAATCACCATTAGCTTGTTCTGCTATTGGTCCAGCAATAGCAGTATCCTCTTTAACATCATTTTCATCTGATTGTAAAGGTTCAAGAGCAACAGAAATAAGACTACACAAAGACCATACATGAAGGGGAATTATTTTTCCCTTTTGATAAACCCTTTTTAAAGCTTTCTTCACTAACTCCCAATGTTTCAGGTTTAAAATATCCCGCCCTTGCGGCTGAAACAAATAACAACATTTCTGTACAAGAGAAGAAAGTTCCTCAAAAGCCGAGGATTTAATAGTTACACCGGTGCATTTTAATAAAGTTTTTAACACTCTAGAGAACTCTTCAAAGTTCGACTGCTGATTACCCATTACCCTGATGATTCCAAGGATGAAGCTTACCTTTTCTGTTTCTTTTTTCTTGTAAAACCGCTCTCAGGAGCTCCTTGGTCCACGCACTGACTGAAAGAAAAGTTTTGTTTTCAGAGCCCTACGTTGGGCGCCATATGTTGCCGGTCAGGCTCTGGGTCCGTGAAAACGGTGCCGCAGATGAGAAAGAAAGAATAAGACAAAGAGAAGAAAAACTGGGATCAGGGGACCCTCCGTCCGATATGGAGAGAAGAGCCCCGCCACCTCCTAAGGTGTGGCTTTTATTTTGGCTTTTGAACAAAGAAAATATGTATGTACATATACAAAATCAATAGATACTTGACAGTTTACATTTTACTAAAATGAGCAAGTCTTAAAGCTTAAAGAATTTCCTTCCAGAAATTCACAGACATTGTAAATCTTACAAGCTCATGATGTTTACCCACCCAGCTCCTATTAGCATGAGACCAGAGGGCTTGTTTCCTACATTCCAAGGTGACCTTCTTTTTTGTCAGTTGCCATGGCCTTTAATTGAAACTCCATCATCACATATGTTCTTATTTCCCTATTTCTTCTTTAAATGATTCCCATTTTTATTTTTTAAAAATCATGTTTATAGTGCTCGCTTTGGCAGCACATGTACTAAAATTGGAACGATACAGAAAAGATTAGCATGGCCCCTGTGCAAGGATGACATGCAAATTCGTGAAGCGTTCCATATTTAAAAAAAAAAAATCAGGAATAAAAAAAAAAAAACAAAAAAAACATCATCCATTGCTGATGTTAGTCTCCTTGGTTTATTGTAGATGTAATCAGCCATCTATGCAATAAACTCACTGGTGACCAAAGTCCACAAATGTCCCTGTATTACAATTAGCCCAGTGCTTGCTTGACCAAACAACTGCGTACAATTAACCTGGCTGAGTTGACACATTAGCCTAACAATTACACCTCAATTCTTTAAAATTTATTGCAGCTATTTTCATGGCCCAATACCTACTTTTTAATTCTTCTATCTGCATATGCAGAGATCATAAATTATTTAATTGTTTGGTGTATAATCTTAAATATACCTAAATATCTGTATTAATGCTGTTTAATTGTGTTATTCTGCCTTTTATATCCTTACTAAATATTTGTCTGCTATGCTTATCAATAATTGATAAAGGATGGGAAGCGGCTGTGGCTCAATCAGTAGGGCTCCCGTTTGCCATATGGGAGGCCCCGGGTTCGGTTCCCGGGGCCTCCTGGTGAGGGCAGGCCCGCCCGCACGGCATGGTTGGCTGACCCAGCGAGCACAAGCAGCAAGGGGGAGATAAATGAATAAATAAATAAAATCTTTAAAAAAATAATAATAATAATAATTGATAAAGGAGTACTAAATAAAATAAAAATAAAAATAAAAAATCATGTTTATAGGAAGCCTTTTACCAGTGCTATAAATAGGTCACCATCTTTCCCATTTGCTCTTTTCCCTTTTTTCCACCATTCTCAATCCTGCCTATTTCAAGGTGGGGATTGAGTGCCACCACTTACAAGTAGACTTCCTGATCTGTGCTATCTTCATGGGGTCACCTATCACACAGCCCGGTCCTGAGTGTGAATCTCAGCCCCACCTACCGGCCCTGTAACCTCAGGCTGGCCTGCCCTGACATTTGCAGAGCCCAGGAAAAGGATACAAATGGAGACCCCCAGGCCAGGAATCTAAAAGTCTTTATGGTATAAATCAACCTTACAAACTGTCAAATAAAATATGCTCTCAACTCCCATTTTAACAAATATACCTTCATTACCACAAAGTGAAAAAAATGTATGAAAAACTATGGTTTTTAGATGTCAGAAAATTGGCAAAATATCAAAGATGACTGAATTAAATTATGATCGTGCATGCCTGAGTGTTGTATCAAGGGACCAGTGTTGTCTAAACAAATTTTTAAAATACATACATAACTAATCATTATACTTATTCTGCACATTTATTTTTTTTACTTTTATGTTAGCAAAATCATTCATCACATTGTTATAAGCAAGATTTTTACATCATTTGTGTTCTATTGACAGTGATGATCTAAAGGAATAAAAATAAAATGCAATCATATCAAAGTATAATCTGAATAAATTTTCATCAGAAATGTAAATTAAAGTAAAAAATCAACAAATTAAATTATTTTCTATGTTTTCCAAATTTTTAATTTTTCTCCTAAAATATTTTGTTGGCTATTAATTTTCCTATTAAAATTATCTACTAAATTTAAAATTTCTTTTAAAATCAAAAGGCAAAATACAAATGATAAAGTTAAAATAACATTGTAAAAGAATTAAAGCCACATTCATTTCATTTTTCAAAAAATTGTTAAATCATAATAAATATTAATAAATAAAACCATTCACAGTTCTAGAACTCAATGTCCATCGAGGAGTCAACGTAAAGAAATTATGTCATGCTTCATGAGATTTACATCTAGACCTATGTACAATCAAATTTCAAAATGATCCTCTATTGCTGTATTAGTTATCTATTGCTGAGTATCTAATTATCATAAACTTAGCTTCAAACAGCACACGTTTACTAGCTCACAGTTTCTGTGGCTCAGGAATCCAGGCATGGTTTCACCGGATCCTGTCTCGAGATTGGTCACACGGCTGCAATGAAGGGCCAGCCAGGGCTGGGGTCTCATCTGAGACTCAGCTGGGGAGGGGTCTGCTTCCAAGCCCACGTGGTTGTTGGCAGGATCGGATTCCTTGCAGGTTGGACTGGGGGCCTCGGCTCCCTGCTGGCCATTGGCTGGAGGCCACCCTCAGTTTCTTGCCACGTGGGGCTCCCTGACAGCGGCTTATTTCAGCAAAGCCGGCAGAGGAAAGACTCCACAGAGATGGCAAGCCTCAGGGTAGTCACAATCAACGCACCGTAATCCAGGTGAAGTCCACCACCTTGGCGGCATTCCACGGCTAAGAAACAAGGCATGGGGTCCTCCTACACTGAAGAGTGGGGAGGGGATTTCACAGGTGTGTGGATGCCAGGAGGTGGGGCTTATTGGGGACCATTTTAGAGCCTGCCTCCCACAGTCACCATGTGCACTTGTTGCAAATATTGCACTAACTTGGGAGTGCCTCCAGAACTATACGCTGGACCACAGAGAGAAGCCCTACAAGGAAATGGCAGTTTTTTTCGCGTTTTTGGTATCAGAGAGGAGGGCTTTGGTGAGTCAATTAGTCTTTGCTCTTATCTAAGTGTTTCCGACCCTCAGATTGCCCCTACACTGGATGCATGTCTGTTTCCGTGTGGGCAGCAGGACAGCTGGTGAACTTTCACCCCAGCAGCTCGCTGCTATTTTGAGGACAAAATCTAAAAGATGTGGAGGAGCTTTTCCCTGAGGAATGAAGTTAATCATGAGAGTGGATGTGTAGGGTGACGGTCATGCTGTACCAGCCCTGACTGCAGATTCCAGTGCGTTCTTTGATAAATTCTTTCTGCGTGTGTGTGTGAGATTCTTAGGGCTGCTTCTGTGTCCTCACAGCATGGCGGCTGGTTTCCCCCAGAGCAAGTGATCCGAGAGAGAGCAGCTTGTCCTGGAAGTCACACGCCATTATTTCTGCACCTCCTTCTGGTTACACAGGTCTTTTTTATTCTGGAAGGTTCTTTTCAGTGTTCACATGCCTCTTGGCAAAACAAAAGATTGGTGAGTAACCCAACCAAGGTGGTGGGTGGATGAAGGACTGGCCTCCTTGTTTCTCCAGGGGGTCTGCCCAGCCCTGTGATGGTGACGAGACACCAGCTGTGCCAGTTTCCTGGCCTGCCCTCTGGCAAACGCCTTTAGGGAAGAACGGTGGGTGCCCCGGCCTCTTCAAAGTTCTGGGAAGAAGGTGTTTGGTGAATGGCAAATCCAGACGACGACCATTTGAGGCTTCCAGAATACCACAGCCAGACCCCCTCACAGCCCCTCTGAGCCCGGGTTTGAGGCTGAGCTGCTGATGCCCGCAGTCACCATTCTAGAGGCCAGCCCCCGACCCTGTGTGGCATCATCTTCATCACTCTCTTGTTACTTAAAGAGGGGACTGTCTACACTTGCTCCCTACAAAATCCCATCCAGTTTTCTGGCTTTAAACCCATTGAAATGATGACCCGTAAGTTTATATCTCCTACCCTGCCTTCTCCCCTGAGTCCCAGACTCATGATCCAGTTGCTAATGGATATGTCTCCTGGGATGTCCAATGGGCACAGCAAACTTCTCGTGTCCAAATGGAGCTCAATTTCATCCTCCTCCTTGATTCTTCTCTATTGCTTATTGCCCAAATACAGTTTATCAGCAAATGTTGTCAGCTGTCCTTTCAAGATGTATCTGAATCTGCCCTTTTCTCTGTCTCCATGGCTGGGTGACCGCGGTAGCTCCCTACCATACTCCCAACTTTGCCCTTGCCACACCACATTCTGTTCCCCACACAGCATCCCGAGTGAGCTTCCGATTTGTAAATCGGAAAATATGATATGCACTGGAAATCAAAAGCCCCACATAATCCTAACTGCCCCAAGAGTTGATCTCAAACAATACTTTGGGATATATCTTTTTTTTTAAATGAAGTTATATATATATATTTTTTTTAAGATTTGTTTTATTTATTTATTTATATATATCCCCACCCACCCACCCCTCGTTGTTTGCACTCACTGTCTGCTTTCTGTATCCATTTGCTGTGTGCTCCCTGTGTCTGCTCGTCTTCTCTTTAGGAGGAACCAGGAACCGAACCTGGGACCTCCCATGTGGGAGAGAAGCACTCAATCATTTGAGCCACTTGGGCTCCCTGTTTTATTGTGTCTCTCATTGTCTTTCCTCTCTGTGTCTCCTTGTTGCATCATCTTGTTGCATCAGCTCGCCACACCTGCCCATCACACCAGCTTTCAGGAGGCACCTTCTCCAGGAGGCACCGTGAACCTAATCCAAGACGTCCCATGTGGTAGGTGGGAGCTCAATTTCTGGAGCCACATCAGCTTCCCTCGGGTATATCTTTTTCTTTCTTTTTAAAAAAATTGAGACATACAGAATAAAGTATACAATTCTTAAGTACAGATCGATGAATTTTTACCCATGTTTACACCCATGTAATCAAGCTACAGAACCTTTCCAGCAGGTTTGGAGGCTAACTTTCTATAGACTTTTTCTATTTATAGTCCAGTAATGTATGTGAGTATCCTAATATATCCTAATATATGATTATGCTAATACACAATATAATTTTATGTATAGATACAAATTATGTTTTTTTTAAAACAAGGTCATCCTTGTTTAAACATATCATCCTTCTGTGATATGTTTTTCTTCATTTTTCCATATCAGTGCTTAAAGTGCAAGAGATAAAACATGATCTGGTGCATGCATTCATGTATTCATTCACTTGTTCAATCAACGAATACTTTTTTGAGCTTATACAACATGCTCAACTGTGTATCATTGAAGGGATTTAAACAGAGGAGTGTTAAAAGAGGAATGATGTAATCAGTTTAGTTTACTTTCTGGAAGAAGTATGCTATCCCTCAACCCCTTTAGTGGAAGATAAACCAGTCTCTCCTCGGGCCTCCCACCTTTTTCTGCCTTTCCCTCCTCCTCCACATTCTAACCTTGTCAGACAAGGGGGAAGAACATACTACCGCCCTGCTTCGACCTTCCAGGTCTCTTCTCATCTTACAAGCCCTATGTAATCTGGCCCCTGCCTGTTTCTTGAACTTCACCTCCTACCACTCTCCCTTCTGGGTCTGCTCTAACCAGATTGGCCTTCTTTCTGTTCCCTAAACACACCAAGCTTATTCCAGCCTCAAGGCCTTTGAACTTGCCACTTCCGCTGCTCCGAACCCTCTCCCACCTTCTGTCAATTTATGTAGCTGGCTCTTTCTTGCCATTCAGAGCCCAGTTCAAAGGTCACCTCCTTAGAGACCCTTTTCCCATCTAGAGTTGGCCTATAAACCCTCACAGCCACCCAGTCACTGCCTGCTACCTCATCCTGTTAGAGTTCCTCCTTAGCTCCTATCACTATCTGATTATCTCATTTTTGTTTATTTGCTTGCTTATTTGTCCAGACTGTCCTCACCACTAGAATTTCAGCCCCAAGAAAGCTTCCTGGTGCACTTGTCTATCCCTAGCCCCTAATTCAGTGCCTGACAAACAGGACACACTCAGGAAATAGCTCTCAAATTCATTCGCTCAGTCATTCATACAACACGCATGTACAGAGAGCTTACTGCTTAAAGACGCAGGCATCCCCAGGCTGTAAGGAGGACCATGATGTCAGGCACCAGCAGGGTCAGTTCAGTCTCCACCGTGACCCGGCTCTGACTCTGGGCAAGTCACTTCCTCTCTCTGAGCCTCTATTTCCTCATCCATTAAAAAAAGGGAACAATAATACTTCTTTTGTGGGATTGTTGTGAGAATAAAATCTGTTTTGTTTTGTGTTTTCTTTTACAATGGGGATTTATTAACTTATGAGCTTACAGTTCTGAGGCCATGAAAATGTCCAAATTGGGCATCATCAGGCGATTCTTTCTCCTCAAAGACCAGCTGCCAGTGATTCTGGCCTTCTCTGCCACATGGGAAGGCATGTGACAGTGTCTGCAGTGTCTGCAGTGTCTGCTGGTCTCTCCCTTCTCTTCCGGGTTTCACTGCTTTCAACTTCTGGCTTCAGTGGCTTTCTGTCTGTCTCTCTTTCTGTATTCATCCCGTTTATAAAGCGAGTTAAATCTTCACTTGTAAAAAGCCTGCCAGCCTTTCCACATAGGACAAACAAACTGTGGTACAGCCATACCATAGAATATTATTTAGAGATAAAAAGAAGTAGCTATCAAGCCACGGAAAAACACGGAAGGACCTCAAATGCAGATCACTAAGTGAAAGAAGCCAATCTGAAATGGCTACATACTATATGATTCCAATTATATGGATTTCTGGAAAAGACAACACTGTATGGACAGTGAAAAGACCATTGATTGCCACGGATTTGGGGGTGAGGGTGAAGAAGGACTAATAGGTGGAGCACAGGGGGGTTTTAGGATGGTGAAACTCTTCTGTGTGATGCTGTAACAGTGGATATATAACATTATGCATTTATCAGAAGCCATAGAACTGTATACACAAGGGTGAGCCCTAATTATGGACTATAGTTACTAAGGATGTGTTGATATTGGTTCAGCAAATGTAACAAACGTACCACACTAACGCAAAGTGTAAAGACCAAGGGAAGCCGTGTGTGTGTTGGGGAAAGGAGAGAGCAGGGTCTGGGAATGCTCTGTACTTTCTATGCAATTTTTCTGTAAACCTAAAACTGCTTTAAGAATAAAGTTTACTACATGTTACAACATGGATGAACCTAGAAAATAGGATGTTAAGTGAAAGAAGTTGGACACAAATATCCACATATTATATGATTCTGTTTATACGAAAATCTGGAATAGGAAAAACATAAGAGACGGAAAGTAGATTAGTGGTTGCCAGGATGGGAGGAGGGAATGGGGAGTGAGGAGCTTAATAGCTGCAGGGTTTCCTCTTGGGGTGATGAAAATGTTCCGGAACTAGATAGTGATGATGATTGCACAACATGTGAATGTCCTACATGCTGCGTAATTATACAGCTTAAAACGGGAACTGTATGTTATGTGTATTTTGCCACAGTGATAAAATAATAAAAAAGTCTACCAGACAGCCTGGCACACATTAGCTACTCTCTGAATGAGTGAATGAATGGTAGTCACTTCCCCTTCATCCGTGCCTAGGGGTGACCCTGCCTGCACCAGCTAGCCCAGGAAATGTAAGGCACGGGCCTGAGAGCTCTGAGGAAGCCATGGAACTGCTGGATGCCTGTGTGGGTGGGAGATCAAGAGCAGATGTTGGTGGGAGGACCCTGAGGCCAGCTGGTGATCTACTTGGCCATAGGAATGAGGAAAAAGGACCATAAACAAACCAGGGCAGCTTCTGGAAGTAATAAGAGAGTGGGAACAACCTCAGGGCCACAGGACGTCTCCCAGGGCAACTTGGGAAGACAGGAAACATTTGGGCCTCCCAACGCCAGCCTCCAAGACTCCCAGCCTGGCCAGGGAGCATGGCCAGTTCTCCTGTTTCCACCCTGCAGGACTCTGCATCCCACCCAGTCCACTAGGCGGCTGCTGACTTAGAGCAGACAGAAATCTGGCAGGAACTAAAAGACATCAGGCCCTATTTTCGCTGTTCTGATTTTGTGATAATCAGGGTAGGCTAACCATTCGCTATATTAGAAAACATGCATGTGTCCCCAGACCTGGATTTTCTCCCTAGGTCTGGTTTTTAGAATGCTGGTGATAAACTAAGCCTGATTTATTATACGACCATCCTGTATGAGAAATGACTGTAACTCTGGGTATCTCTGATCAAACTTAAGAGATATAGCAGGGGGACAGATGTGGCTCAAATGGTTGGGCATCCATCTCCCATATGGAGGGACCTGGCTCAATTCCCGGGACCTCCTGGTAAAAATTTAAAAAAGGAAAAATATAGAAGGCATGCATAAGGGGGATGGATGTGGCTCAAAGGGTTGGGCATCCATCTCCCATATGGAGGGACCCGGGTTCGATCCCTGGGACCTCCTGGTAAAAAAATAAAATAAAATAAAATAATTTTTTTTTTTTTTCCCCTGAGTTTCCTTATGTTTTTCTCTTGCATGTAAGCTTATCACACTTGTTTCTTTTTCCTAGTAAGTGTATATGATTATTTTATGGACTAAATGTTCATGGAGGATTTGGATCACAGAAGGGTTACAATGGGTACTGCGGGGGATTATTGGGGGGGTGCCTGGGGGGGGTTTTGTGGGGATTGGTTCATCCGAATATACATGAAAGATATACAAAATCATTCAAAGGATCGGGGGATGGGGCATGGTCACGATGGGTGGATAATCACACAATAAATGAGGGAATCTGAATTCCTAGCCTGGTGAGCTCTGCCACAGTCTCCAAGGGAGCAGCAATAGTCCTCTGAGTGTAGGGACAGTGCCTGTCAAAATAGGATGACCCACCGATTTTTTTTTTTTTTTTTTTAATTTTATTGATGACTACCCTTGTGAGTCTTTGCTCTTGTAAATGAGACTTAGCCTGCAGTTGTGGGGTGCCTAAGGGTTGCCACCTGAGAGCCTCCTTGTTGCTCAAATGTGGCCTCTCTCTAAGCCAAACTCAGCATATGATTGCATTACCTTCCCCGCAACGTGGGACATGACTCCCGGGGATGAGCCTCCCTGGCAACGAGGGATTAATACCAAGTGCCAACTGGCAGCTTTGCGCAGTGGCAGTACCGTAGCCAATGAGGTTTATCCGAGGCACAATTATTGCTAATTGAAAACTTTTCCCAAGTGCCAACTGGCAACACAACTGGAAAAAGACCTTGAATAAAAGGGGGAAATGGTAAAGACAAATGAGTTCAAGTGGCTAAGAGACTTCAAAGAGAGTCGGGAGGTCATCCCAGAGGTAACTCTTACGCACACCTCAGTAGGAGCTCATAGAACATCTAAGTGCCTATCACCCCACTCAGTGGGGTTCCTGAGAGCTCTAGAGACACCCTGGTCCTATATAAGGGGGGATAGCCCCAGAGACTGATGCCTTATCAGTGGGTTCTATTT